>CAXIVM010001600.1:0-22052 GCA_964035705.1 Porites rus | reverse complement strand
CCCAATGTCTTCAGGAATAAAGAAAGTAGAGAAGTGTGCAGGAATAAAGGAACAACAAGCAGACAGGTCTAAAAAGACAATAGGAAAAAACGGAAAGGTCTAGGGGAAAGAGGAACAGAGAAACAAAGGTTTGAAGGAAGCCAGCAAAAACGCAGTAAGGTGTAGATGAAAAGAAGGAGAATCAAACACACAATTCGAATCAATTCGAAAGGGAAAAACGATAAGACAGCAGAAAGTTTTAGATGACATATGGAAATACGCAGGAAAAAAGAAAGACAGAGAGGTCTAGAAAGGCCTAGACAACCCAAATAGCAGCATATTTCACAAAGTTCTGGCGCATTTCTTCTGCCTGTGTTGCTCGTTGCGCTGTTCTTTCACACAGAAAAGCTTGAAGAAAAACCGAATATAAAGGTTTGAAGCAAGACATGATAATGATAAATTACTCCGAGTGGTCCCCACCAAAGGCGATTTGAAAGGCAGGGCTTTGGCAGACTAGCTTGACAAAGGCGGAGCGGATTGACGCAATTTTGTGCGATACATCATCTATCGTAAAGGCTGGGAAATGTTCTGGACTGTGTTCTGACGTCCTTGTTGGCGTGTTCAGCATGTTCTGACATTTTTCCTGCCGTGAAGTCACATGTGCTGTGACATGGGCCGGCTTGGGTACGGCATGTCCTCTGACATGTGCTCCGACATTTGTCCCGCCATCAACTGGCAAACATTCTGCAAAATAGAGTGCATAATGTGGCACATATTCTGAGATGAATCAGAAAAGTCTAAGGCGAAAGAAAACATCAGAAAGGTTTAAAGTAAAGCGATCAATCAACAAGGTTTAGTACAACGGACAGTCAGAAATGTCTACAGAAAAAGGATAAGAACCTGAAAGGTCCCCAAAAAGGAAGAATCAGGAAGGTCTAAAGGAAACAGACAAATTCAGAAAAGTCAAGAGTAAAAAGGCAGAATCAAAAAGGCTTTAAAAAGCAGCGCCAGAAAGGTCTTAAGCAAAACACAAAATGAGAAAGACCGACAACAAAAGGAAGAACCGCAAAGATCCAAAGGACGGAAAATCATAAAGGCCGAAAGGAAAAGGAAAAATCAGAAAGGTCGAAGGCAAAAGGAGAATCAGAAAGGGACAAACGATCAAAAACATAAGGAAGAATAAGAAAGGTCTACAGGAAAGGGAAGGATCAGAAAGGTCTGAAGCAAAAAGGACAGTCAGAAAGGTTCAATTAAAGGAAAAGGAAGAATCAGAAAGGTCTAATAGAACATGTAAAATCCAAATTGAGAAAGGAACATGAAGAATCAAAAAGGTCCTAGGTAAAAGGAAGAACCAGAAAAGTCTAAAGGCCTACAGCAAAGGGAAGAATCGGAAAGGTATCAAGCAAAAGGAAGAAGCAGAAAGGTCGAGAGCGACGAGAAAAACAGAAAGGTTTAACGGAAAAGGAAGAACCGAACAAACATTGTCTAAGTAAAACGAAAGATCAGAAAGGCTTAGAGTAAAAGGACGAATCAGATAGGTTTAAAGTAAAAGGAAGAATCAAAAAACAGCAAAAATCAAGAGAAGGAAGAATCAGAAAGGTCTAAAGGAACAGGAAAAAGCAGAAAGGCACACAAGGAAAGGATAAACCAAAGGGCTGAAGTTCAAGGGAAAAACAGAGAAGTTTAAAGTAGAAGGAAGAACCAACAAGGTCCAAAGTAGACTGCTTTTGTAAATATAGATAGGGCCGCTAGAGATCTAGCGCATTCCTTTCATTCCTTACCGTTTGATAGAATAAGCTGGGCAATCCCTTACCTTCCAGGCGGCTTAGCCAATTCATTAAATGAAAACTAAATCAGGAAAAGTTACAATTTCATTAGAACTAAAATAGAATCAAATTAGAAGTGCAAAGCCAATTAGTTGGGATTTCTGAAAAAATTAAACTGAAAAGAGCACGTTTCACAATTAGAATGCAACAAAAATGGAACCACATTATAAACAACTAAATTTGAATATAAACCTTCCATGGGCTGTCCTTGAATCCAAACGAATGCATTTTTACAGTCCAGCCAGTGAAGAGTTCAAACGTTCAGCGACAAATGAAATCAAGAAAACTGCGCCCTCCCAGCCCCCCGCACTCAAGGAAAAGCCGAAAGCTTTAACGTAAGAACAAAATCAGAAAAGGTCTGAAGTAAAGGAAGAATCAGAAAGGTTTCAAAGTAGAAGGAGAAATCGGAAAGCTTTAAAAGTAGAAGGAAGAACCAGAAAGGCCCAAGGGAAAAGGAAGAATCAGACAGGTCCAAGGGAAAAGGAAGAAGCAGAAAGGTCTAAAGTAAAGGGAAGAATTAAAGGGTCTCAAGTAAAAGGAATAATCAGAAAGGTCGAAAGTAGAAGAAAGATTCAGAAAGGTCGAAAGTAAACGGAAAAATCAGCAAGGTCTAAAGTAAACAGAAGAACCAGAATGGCTTAAAGTAGAAGGAAGAGGAAATTTCACAGAGGAAAAGGAAGAAGGGAATAGAAGGGTCTAAAGGAAAAGGCGCAGAAGGGTCCAACGCAAACGGAAGAACCAGAAAGGTCTGAAGTAAAACGACGGACCAGGAAGGTCTGAAGTAAAAGAAAGTCAGAAAGGCTAGAAAGTTTAAAATAACAATCAGAAAGGTGTAAAGCAGAAAGGTGTGAAGTCAAACGGAGACATCAGACAGATCAAAAAAGGAAGAATCAGACTGGTCGAAATTACAGGGTAGAATCAGAAAGGTGTTTGAAGCAGAATGAAGAATCAGGAAGGTATTTGAAGTAAAAGGAAGACCAGAAAGGGGTTTGAAGTAAAGGATGAACCAGAAAGGTTTATTAAAAGAAGAGCCAGACGGTTTAAGGTCAAAGGAAGAATTTAAAAGAGGCCTAAAAGGGAACACCGCAAAGGTCTAGAGTCTAAAGTAACAGGTGGAGGAAAAGGAAGGATGAGAAGATGAGAACGCTTATCAGTAATCTAAACGGAAAAATCAAGAAGGTCTAAGGTTGAAAGATTAAACGCAACCTTACTAAATCGCCGTAGGTCATTTCTCAAACCTTTTTGTCTCAAGAGGCAAATGTTTTCAACCGCCTGCAGAATGCAGAGTGCAGATGGCAAACTCCAGTAAAGTTTTGAATTATTCCCCAAACAGTGTGGACACACTTAGGAGTTCTTACGGTAGTAGTTAAGCAGCTGTGCTTAGATCGCTGTGCCGCGCGGGCGTGTGCGGCTAATTCGCTGCTATTTCAGTACATTCATGCCTCTCGAAATCGTCGACGTGCATTTCGACTGCGCAGGCTTGCGAAATCTGGGTGGCTGGAGCGCGTGCTTGTCGCAACTGCGCTCTCGTTGTGGCGCCGTGCGAGGGAAACCTCGTGTTTTGGTGGTCCAAAGTTAACTTTTCGTGACAGGCGCAGTGAATCGCAACGTTTGGAAATGTGGCTCGTTTGCAGATTTCGTGACAGGCGCAGCGCTTTGTGAACCTCGGCGTGAAGATTTCGTGACAGGCACAGCGCTGTTTGAGCCTCGAAGTGCAGACTTCGTGGCAGGGGCAGCGCTTGGTGCACCTCTCACTCTCACTCTCACTCACACTCACTCACTTTCACTCACACCCACCCATACCCACCCCACACTCGCTCACTCACTCACCCATCCACTCTCCACTCTCCACTCTCACACTCGCTCTTCACACTTACACTCTCACTCACACTTCACACGCACAGACACTCACACTGACACTCACAGTCACACTCACCACCACCGCCACCATCACCACGATCCCCGCCTTCATCACCACCATCACCTCTCTGGACCCCAATGCGTCTAGATCTCTAAGCTTTCTGCTTATAGACCTCACACACACTGTTTGGGGTCTCTTGCCGGGACAATATATGTGTGTTCGAATTGATTTGACAAGATCAGTTTCTTGGTTATATATTGGAAGCTGTGGAGGAGCATGGCGCATCGCTTTGGTGCGGCTGTGGCCATGCTTATCTGTATCAAAACTTGAAGGTTGTGATTTTTCGCCGACAGTGACACGGTTTAAACGTGTGTCACCACGTCCCATTTTGAAGCGCCCGGGGGCCGGCTAGGTCCTAGGTCCGGTGGCTTATGCCCAGACACAGTACTTGCATGTGAAAAAGAAAGCAAGGTTTGCTTTTGTGAAATTTGTGTGAGCCTTTTTCTTTCAAAAATTCTTCCGAAACAGTTTCGCAATTCTTTTCGTTAGTCTTCAGACCTGCCGGTGCTCAAGCGTACGCTGCGGTACCTTCAGCGATGTGATGCTTCCCTGATCTGCCGGTGCCTTGATTTCGTTACATCTTGTTTTTGTGTTGGTGTCTTTAGGTCTTTGTGTTGGATGGGAGGTCTTCCCTCCGAAAGACAACGTCAAATGCAAAGGAAGATCGACATGGCAACGCGCGAAGTGCTCAAGGCATCGTTTTCACGACCTTTTGGAGGCAGGTTTTGTTCACTCTCACACTTGCGCTCGCTGCGCGCCCACAGCACCCTCGCGGTGAGCAGTCCGCAGCAGTCCGTGGCGCCGTAGCGCAGGGTCTCAGGTCTCCACTCTACGTAGTGGTCTCGCCAGGTCGTTTACCGTTCGAATCCTACGCCTCCAAAACTCAGTCAAAGCAAGACGAACATCATGGATTCGACCTGGCATCCACCTCAAGCAAATCCCCCTTTGGGGGGGCGCAACACCACACATGGATAGGTCCAGGCCCGAGTATTCGGCAACATCCGCTCCACATTCAAAGATCAAACACCTAACTAAGCTCCGAACAAGTCTCAAAACAGCCGCCAGCGTCTGACCGCTAGCAAGCAGGTTGTTGCCTTCCCCCGGGTCCAGCCATTGTCCCTTGCGTCCGGCCACTGGGACTCTACCTCGAAAGTGTGTCCACGCCGAAATGGCTAGTTCAAGCGAAACCAAAAGAGCTCTAGGGGAAGTATCAATCTCTTGCAGAGCCTGTACGAACACCCCAGAGGCCAAAACCAAGAAAACTATTCGACCTTTGGGAATCAGCAAGCCAAGTACTTGGCAAAAGGTCAAATAGTGAGCTGTCTCCCTCCCTTGACAGATGCAATTGATCTAGCTCATGATCTGCTGGGCCTTCCGCATCACGGGCTATCTCATCCATTTGTTGGCTCAGCACACGTCGAGCCTCTGCGATGGACAAATGCAAGGCTTGCAGTCTTTCCTGCCTATGAAGTTCAGCACGCTGGTGATCACACAGCGCAGTCCAAAGCTGCAGTTTTCTTCTGGAATGCATGGTGTGAGCGGCAGCAGCAGCTCTATCAGCTGCTTCATTCCAGAACATGGTCCAAGAGTCCACTGCATTCATGCAATCATCTTCTGTGCGATGCGAATTGATGTGCTGTCCTTGGATGCAATCACCCACCCTTTTCACAAGCTCCTGGCACAGGGTCCAGAGGTCCTCATTGGAGCTGTATGGCAACAAGTCTGGTGTTTCCAGTAGTCTCCAGAGTCCAGTGGCTGTGTAGGCGCTGTCCATCCAAATGGTGACCTTGGTTTTGGTTTCATCCGCCCAAGTCAGTGCCGCTAGAAGTGCAGTGACCTCGCTTCTGTCAACTGTCTGTGCTGGTCCCGTCAAAGGTCCCGACGCCAGACACAATGCGTGCGTAGCGGAGACACAAGCCCATGTGGCCAATGCACCCTCAACCACGGTTGGGTTCTTGCAGGAACCATCTGTGAAGAGATCAACCCAACTTTCCAGATTCTGTGAGCAATGCTGAAAGTGAAATGTGGGTGGTTCCAGGGGTCCAAGTTCAAGGAGCCATTCTTGCCAATGAGAAAATTGTTCAGGCAGGAGTCTGTCACGTCGACTTGGTGTGAGAGTGGGCCACTCAGCCAAAGCCACGTCATGTCCTTCTCTGGCCTGAGCCAGCGCTGGGCAATGAAGGATTCTATGGTCTAGATCATCGGGCTGTCCACAAAGCAAGCAATTGCCACTCTGAAAGGTGTCAAATTTACTCTGTTGCTTAGCTGTCATGAATGCGCCCTCGTGCAGGGCAGCTATTTGGGCCCGTGCTAGCGGGCTCAACTTCACAGAAGCTCGCAGAAGAACTTGCCTGTTCAGGCAGACCAAACCCTGAAAATCTGTCCGTCGCCTCACTTGACGACTCACCATAGCAACCCAGGCGCTGTTAAGCAAATCTTCAAGAACTTCTTGTGGTGCAGCAAGCAGGTCAATGGGATAGCCCTCATGTGGTTGTACCCATGGTGGCTCAAGGATGTGCCATTGGATGGCTTCTAGCACCTCCAGCAGTTCGGAAAACGGTCCAGCTCGGACAATTCCCGTGTATGCATTCCAGTGCAGGGTCCACAAATGCAGCACCTCATCCTGTTTGTCTGACATCCTGCGGAAGTCACAAAGAACACGCTGCAACTGATAGTATCCTGGATCACAGAGCAAGGAATTGCCCAAGAGCATGCGCATCAAAGGAGCAGCCCCTGCCCGACCGTGCCCCAGTGCTTTGAGCGCTTGTGTGCGTAAGCTGTCAATGTGATTCTTGCCAAGCAGGCAAACGGATATGCCATGAAAGGCCTTGGGCCAGAACATTGTCACTAGGATATGTTGCTTCAATGTCTGGTCTGCATCGAGCTTCCTGAGCTTACCCCACAGATGTTCCAGTGCATGAAGCCTGTGGAGCTGCACACCCACCCTCTTGTGTCCGGTGTAACAGTGTTGCATACCCAGATCTGATCTCCAGCTTCTGTACGCACATCATAGCCCAATGTATGCAGTTTGCTCATATCTGCTCGATTAGTGCACCAGGTCCAGCTCTTTTTCGCATCCATGTCAAGCTTCCAAAGACTCAGGAATTCCTGCAGAACTAATGTGCCATGCAAAAGTTGGTTTGCCTGCTCTGCTAACACACCTATGTTGTCCACAAAGGTCAGTGGAACTACCTCTGGTGCAAAGTGCTTGGAGTAATAGTGATAGCAGAGGTCCACTATCCCCATAGCAAAGCAACTCATAGCGCAGCCTTCAGGAACACCAGCATTGGAAATATGAGCCTCGCTAATCTCACCCCTGACCTGAAACCGTCTTTCCATGTTGCCAAGGAATGAGGACCAAGCATTGAGGATCGGCTCAGGGGCACCAATATGAAGTGCAAGCTCAAGCATTGGGTGACGTGGGATGCACTCAAAGGCCTTCTGAATGTCGGTCACCAAGCCTGTCATTTGTCCCTCAGTGAGTGTCATGAGCTCGATGAGTCCTTGCAGAAGAAAGGAAATCTCCAAGCTCTCGCGGCCTGGTAGAAAGCCGAACTGTGTGTCATCAGCTATCGATGCTAGAAACTTCAGCAGAGGTCTAGCCCTGGCCGTCGACCAAGATCGGTAAATTGCAGAAAAAATCACAAGCGGACGGAACTGTCCTACCGTCTCAGCCCCTCCAATTTGGCCAAACATGCAGTGAAGCCCGTGAGGAGCTGTGCAGGCCATCGACCCTCCATCTCCACTTGTTCCAGAATTGAAAGCAAGGGTTCACGGAAGGATTTGGGCATCTTCTGAAGTTCACGTGGATGATAGCCATCAGGTCCACGGGCTGACAGATCTCCATATCCAGCATTCGCCCTGTCCCAAGTGGTCAGGCTGATGGGGGTGTACCTCAGTCTGCCAGATGGCAGGAATGACTTACCAAATGCAAGGATTCGTTCCCAAGCTTCATGAGGGATGTCTGCATGCTTGCTCCATCTAGCTTGCCAAAATTCTCCAAGGGCCTTGTGAATTGTGTGAACTTGTACACAGTGACTTCTGCAAGTGATCTGCTGACCTTCAAGCACAAGGCAATCCGCTTCCTCAATCTCATAAAGAGTGCCTTCAAGTCTTTTGAGCCGCACCTCATTGATGCCTTCAATCCACCATGATAGATGGTCATGGATGGTGCCACCAAGCTCCTCCTCCAACTGGATCTGCTTGCCGTCAGTAGAGACAGCCATGATTTCGGTGGTGGCTGCTGTTGACAGCGGTGTCAATGTAGTCCTTCTTTTTGTCTCTAATCTGCTTGAAGGCAAGATGCTGATGCTGCTTGATCTTCGTTTTGCCAATCTCCCTCTGTTGTCTCAGGTGCCAGCTTTCAAACTGCCTATAGTTCTGCATGAAGTCCTCAAAGATTCTGTCAATCACTGTCCTGGCCACAAGAACCCTCTCCAGATCCTCCGGCGAGCCCTGTAGCCGAATGCGACGTGTTCTCCACCATGAAGCAAAGCCGCCTCGGAACCCTTTGGCTCTCAGGATGGAACTCCAGGTTTCAAGTCTGAAGCAAACACACTGCGCGGTGTCCGAGTTTCTTTGCAAGTTCTGCTTGAGCGCTTGCAACCGTCTGAGTTGTTTGAACCAAAGCTGCACTCCTCTGGAGACAAAGTCTGAGGCAAGCCGCACATCTCCTTGTCTGGATGTCCTCAGAAGTGGTGCCTGTCTAGGTTGCTGGACGGGCTTCATGTGCTGTCCTCTGCCTTTCCATTGGCTGGGCAGATTACGTGTTCAGACTGTCTTCGGCCATTGACCATTGAACTGATCCGGCTCGGTTTCCAGCTTCACTTCCGCTTGATCGGCATGTCGCCATTCTTCCACTCTAGTCGGCGCAGCCAGATCCATTTGGGCACGGAACTGGGAGGAAAGTAACCACAGACTGCAGCATGATCTGAGAAGACAGGCAAGACCTCTGATCTCTGAAAGAGTGCCACCAGCTCCGGGGAACATAGAACAAAGTCTTTTCTGGTGACTCCTTTGCAAGTGGGTTGAATGGGGTCTCCATGAAGCTCCCAATTCAATTCTTGCACTTCTCGCCAGCCCATGCTTCTCCACATGTCAATTGCTGGAAGGTCTTCTAGCATGTGATTGAAATCTCCGGCAATGAATCTACATCCCTGGCGGTTGAGCACCAGGGTGAGCGTCAGAGATTCACAAAGGTGATTGGTCATCTTTCTTGCTGCCGGCCACGTTGGCCCCGGTGACCATCCATAGATTGCGGCCCCAGTGATCCCGAGACTGCCCACCCAATGTTGAGCTATGGCAACTCGGCCTGACTTGAATTCACCCTGTGGCCATTGGCAGCAAATCTGTCGGCTTGGAACATCACCCAGGTGCAGGACTCCGCTCCAAGTGCCTGCTGTGTCAGACCGGGCACGAAGTGGAACCACAGCTCCTGGCACAGCCCGAATGAATCCTGACTGCCAAGGTATTTCAGCTTGTTCAATGTGGGCCGCATCAATGGCTGACTGAGATGAGTTTCGCTAATCGCCCAAATGCCCTGAGGCAGGTCAAGAATTTCCCTTTCCTTTCCTCTGATCCCTGTGGGATTTGCTGTGCCAATTGCAAAACATGCCTCTTCATGTATCCAGGCTGGGCCTGGATTCCTTGCTTCACCCACTCTGTAGTGGGGTCGTCCGCTCTCGAACGAGGAGGCTTCACGCCAGGAGTTCCCCGACCCAAAGTAGCAGTACACAGCAGAAGCCATGTCCGCTCTGAGAACCATGTGCCGGGCAAGGAAAACCTGGTGTGTCCCTCCATGTTCACTTGAGCTGTTTCGTCTTGAATTTGCCGCTCTCCGGCAACCCAACAGGGCTGGCAACCACACGCACTTTGCCCCTCACAGGTTGATCTGAGCAGCTCCCCATGTAGTACTTCACTGAAACAAGGCTGTGGGCACAGAAAGGCCACTAGCCAGCAAAACCATGCTCTGATGCCTATGCTTCTGCCAGGCTTCCCTAGGCGGCATCTGACCCAGGGACCTGTTCGCCCTAGTCAACCACTTGGACTGTTGGCCACACGAGGCCGCTTGGACAACAGCGCTTCAATCTGGTTGAAGCCCTTCTGCATGCTTTCATTGACATCCATCCGCAATTGGGCGAAAGTGTTCTTAGTCTCCTGCCCTGCTTCTGCATTGTGGCATCAAGTGATTTCATGTCCTCACGTTGCGTTTGCAGCTCACGAGCAAGGTTGTCCACCCGTGCGCCAAGCTCATGTTGAATGGCTGTGGTGTGCTCAAACCATTGGTCATATCGCTGTGTATGGGCACGGATTTCGCAAACCGAGGTCTCCAGCTTGCACAGGCGAACATCTTCCAACTGGATTGCATCTTTGCATCTTCTTCGCAAGCCGCCTGCTCTTCAAGCTCTCTTCGGACTGTTCTCACATCGGCTCGAAGCTGGTGTTCAACCTCCTTGATCTTTGCAACCACTGCTGGCTTCTTGTCGCTGGATGCTGGTTGTCCTGCCATAACTGGTGTTGGAGCCAAGGATCTGCCGAAGAGGTTCCTGTGCTGCTGGCCGCCTGCTTCAAATGAGATCTTGTTTTGAATGAGCTCAAGATCTTGGGAGGCTCCCGGACTTGCTGCACTGTTCGCACTGGGGTGACTACAACATCTCCATGTGCACCTTGCAGGACCATGCTTGGAGGAGCCTTGCCGCTTCCAACTTGCCAGCCAGCGCCCTCTGCTCCACCTCTAGTGGGTTGCAGAGGCTTCGCTTCCCAGCCCCATTCCTTCAGGCTCTTCTGGAGACCTTGCCTAGTGGTGCCATGTGGCAGTGGGTACATCACAAAGATTCTGTCGAGTGAGATCTTGCTATATTGCTCCCTGGGTCTGAGCTCCTTGAAGGCTGCCTCCATGTCTTCATCACGAAAGCGCAAGCCCCACCGATGACCAATGCGGGCTATGGCAACTGCACCTTGCATTGTCTTCTTCTTATGTTCAGCATCCTTGAAGCCTTGTTGTGGGAGCCAGATGACCCCAAATTCGGCTGCTGGGCCTTTGCCATCTTGCTGTCTGGGTTCCAGGTAGATGCCGCATTGCCCTGAGACACCCTGGATCCATTCTTCTGCATCATCAAGCACCCTCATCATGACTGAGAACAGGCCTGCTTTGTCAGGCGTGACCCTGCCTCCACCATCTGTTTTTGCCCATCGTCTGTCCCACAAGTCAGTGATCAGACTGTCGCATTCAACATCGACTGGGGCATGATATCGCAGGCAACCTCCTCCACAAGCAGCTCCCCTACAAAGCGTCAATGCCTCCTGATTTTGGAAAAGTGCTTTCATGGGGCCTTTGCACAGGTCTGCCCATTGCAGGTTGCTAGCTTCCCATTCATCTCTGAAGACAACCAGTTTGAAGGTGCAGGTCTTGTTGGCCTCAATCACTGGCTTGACACCATCTTGCCTCCGTGTCACTGTATTGTCACCCAGCTGGATCAACGACCCCTGAATCAAGACCGGCTCTCTTGTGCCTGCATACTCAGCAGGGAACCTGATCTGTGTAACTGGCAGAAGACCTTGTTGTTCATGTGGAACTTCTTCTGTGGTGATGACTGCCAAGGGCTCCAAGCTGAGCGATTTCCCCTCAACCAGGAACGGCAGAATTTGGCCTACCGTAGCCAATGCGATGCCAGTGGCGTGAGCTTTGACCTCATCAAATTGGATTTGCTTCACCGCTTCACCTGACTCGTCAACGAAGGAGCCGTCCAACAAGGTAAGATGTGATGGGGCCAGTTGTACCTGTGCTTGTCTGGTGTCCCGTTGCCTCTCCTTCTTCTTGCCGTGGCTGGAGATCCCGAATTTGTTCTCGGCTCGCAACCTCACTTGCCTCATGAGTTCATCATGTTTGACCCACAAAAATCGCACCCCTGGCTTTGATGCAGTGTCTTCAATTCTGCCCATGGATTCTTCGCCCGCAACGCCTGGTCCACCGCCTTCTCACCCAGGGCTTGAATGCCGGCAAGAGCTCTCTCATCACTTCTGTCTTCCGGGACACCCTTGTCCACCAACAAGCTAGCCAGTCTGGTTGGCAATGTATCTGGTCCTCCACCTCCGCAGCCTCTAGGGCCCTCACGATGCTGTCCTCTTAGCACAAGTGCCTCATGCCAGTCATCAATGTCACCCTGGCTCATCACATGGCCTCCACTCAAGACCCACTATAGATTGGCCAATGCCACAGTACCACACTGAGTTGGATCTTCTTGGGTGTGAACAGTGACATAGTGGATAACGACGCCTTTGACCGGCCAGATCTGCTCAGCCCACTTGGCAATCTGGGTGACCACAGCACCAAAAGCGGGAAGACCATCCAAGTAGTCCACTTCCAACCAACCATCACAGCACGCAAGATGAACCACAAACCAATGACCATCATGGAGGACCATCATAGCAGAAGATCCAGCCCGTGCCATTCTTGCTGGATGAGATTTTGCACCAATGCGGTAGGTGCCACCCAGATGTGGCTGCTTGTCATCTCCACAATCTCCTCCACGGCTTCTTGAACCGTGGTGCAATCCAAGCCCTTTGAGCCACTTTGCCACTTCCTTGATTTCCTGATGAAGGAGATGTGGAAGCCCATCAAAGTAGTGGAGCAACAGATGCTGACCATTCCGAACTCCCACATACAATGCCCAGTGTCCACAGCCCTGGAACAGACCATAGATCACCTTAGCCTCTCGGCATGCTGCGAGATGTTTCTCTTCAATCTGAGGTGAGGGGCTGGTAGTTTGGAGACTGTCTTCAACCCTCAGCACCATAGCTCCTGGCGGCATGCCTTGGCGCAAAATGTGGTTAACCTTCTCTTGAATCTTGCCCACATCAACGATCTCGGTCGCCTTGGCAGGTCTGATGTTGCACTTGGCTGGCCCATCCCATACTATCACCTTGACCCGTTGGAGCCTCAAGTCTTCCCAAATTCGAGAATCCGGCCACCACCAGTTGTCATGATCATCAAACCAACCTGTTAGGACTACTTGCATCTGAAGCTGCCAGAAAGCCTGGAAGATGAAGTCACCGGCTCGGACCAGGGTTTGACATAGGCCCCAATTGGTTTCAATCGTCACCTTCACTAAACCAAATGAGCTGCTTTGCGTCTCCACCGGGATGTCGATCAAGTCATATGCCCCCTTTTGTCCTGCCTGTCTGACAAAGGCATAATCAGGCACCACATAATTGTGATCCAGCAGCCGCTGTTGGCAAGTGCGATCCCATCGATTGCTAGCATCAATGAGTGTGCCTACTTTGGTGCCCTCCGGGATCAGCACGGTGAAGCCACCATTTTCTACACCCCACAAATGTGTGTGCATGTGGCCTGATGAGAAAGCTCCTGGCAGTACATGATATGCACTCACACATAACTGCTTGAGGTACCTGTGCAAGATCTCCTCTGGTGCATGGCATCCTGGGTTCAACGACTCAAGGCACTGTGCCAGAATCCACAAAGCCAATCTGCAAGTCCGGCGGGAGGGTCTGAAGCAAAGCAACCTCCCTGGGATGAAGCCATCGTGGCAAGTTAGTCTTGGCCGAATGAACATAACATCCACGTAGTCCACCTCTGGCCAATCTTTGGGGACTCAACCCGGAGCTTCTACATCCACATGGGCATGACCTGAGTGCACAGCTGTAGCTGTGCAGGAACGTTGCACAGATTCCTGCTGTGTTGAGAACTCTTTGATCACTGCCCATTTCAGGATCATGCATGACTTGTAACTCAAGCCCATCAAGCTCCAGCTGTCGTTCTGCTTCATCATCCCATTGACCCCAATGACCTACAATCTTGTCAATCGCATCAAACTCAAACTTGGGCATAGGGCGCAAGGTGGTCAACATCATCTCGATCGGGATCATGACAGCCCACCACCTGGTTCGCCTGCAGGGCCAACTATCCTCAAGTGCAAGGATCTGGGTCAGCAGGCGGAGGCCCAAAGCATTCGCTAAGGCACGTAGGGAGTCCCCAATGAGCTGGATCTGATTGACTTCTGGCACACATTCCAGCATCAGCATTGATGCTTGGTTCAACCAAGCGCCCTTCAGGACACCCTGAAATGGAGCTGACCTTTTGTCCCCGAATCCTAACTGGTCCCCCTGACGTGAAAAGGCTTGGCATGGGAAGCTAGCCATCCACAAACACCCTGAGGTGGGTTCACAACACTGAAGACGAAAAATGCTGTCATCCTGCAAAATGTCGCCCAGCATCGGATTCTTGTGGCCGTTGAGCTTCAAATGCTCAATTGCCAGCCAATTTATGTCCATGGCTGCAACTGACTCTAAGCCCAGCACTCCCGCAGCTAGGCTCATGCTGGCCAACCCACAACACACGTCTTTAGCTTTTTAGGGATCCGGGGTCCATCGTTGATCACAACAAACTTGGTGCATTCATCAGTCCGGAGAACGATACCCCCATCCTCCATGGTGACGAGAGCACCATAAATGGTCACCTTTCGAACCCCCTCATCCAAGGGACAAGCCAAGACACCAAGGTCCTGAGTGAGCAGTTGCATGCACTGCCATCGGTCGGGAGCAAGTCGCTCAGTCACCACGAGCACACCAGTCCAGCGGTCGCCAACCCTGTCGGTAAAGCGACACTCCAACATTGGCACCCACCCCTCGAGCGTCAGTCGCGAACAGTGCACCAAACTGGAAGGTCTCGAGCCGACACTGGCAGCTTTTGTTCAAAAGGTTGTGGCCGTTCCAGTGACGCGAACAGCTTCCAAAGATACATGTTGTCGAGGTCGAAGGAGTTTGGAAGGCCAAGTGCACGCGGCCTGGTGATCATATAATCACGGAAGGAGCCTTTGACGGAACCCACTTGGCACCTGAGGAGTGGGTCACAGAGCGAGATTTGGCCGGTTGACCGGGTCCGTTGACCTCAGAGTGCGGTCCGTTCAAAAGTCAGTCCGCCTCTCTGTTTCTTCTTTCCCGAGAGTGTGGGTGAGGTGAGCGATGGCCTTCTCGATGTCATCAGGCAACACTTTCCCACTTCTTCGCCTTCTTTCCCTTCCGAACGTTCACTTGAGAACTGCACTTTCCACAGTTTCTCATCCATTGACCAAGTTGGTTGCCGGTGCACGATTTTCTCTCCATTTTTTAGAAGGCTTTTAGCAGACATGCCACACACACACACCCTAACAAATTTGGAAAAGATAATCAATGAATGTCCTTCCTGGAATTTTAACACTTCAGGAGGCACAGATTAAGATTGTAAGATACAGAAATTCCAGGAAAGATATGAAGATGAAGGTCTATATTATCCTTCAAAAACAGAATGTATACAGTAAATTTGATCATGTTGAGACATGCATGGCAGGGGCTGAACCTCAGGTCGTAGCTGTGTGCGAGATCCATATTTGTACAGCCCGCAGGGGCCAACACGGATCCTGCGAAGATCCACAAACCTTGCGTCCTTCGCGGTTCCACACGTCAAGGGGGGGATGAGGTCGACTTGACATAGGAAACGGACACTGGAGGGATCCATGTTGTAACTACCGTTTTGACCGAAGATTCTCAGTATACATCGTATTTCTTTTGCATAGTAGAGAAGAGGAACAAGAAGCTACTAGTAACAGGTGCCTTCCTAGTAGTAACAAGAAGCTATTAGTAACAAGTGCCACGCTACTAGTAACGGTTTAGGGCGGTGAGACGGTGAGAGGTTGCCACTCGGTAGGAACAAGTGCATCGCTACTAGTAACAAGTGCCTTACTACTAGTAACAGGTGCCTTACTACTAGTAACAGGTGCATCGCTATTAGAAACAATAAGCTAATAGCGAACCTTGTTCCTAGTAGTAAGGCACTTGTTACTACTAGCGAACCTTGTTCCTAGTAAGGCCAGGAGCCCCTAGGAGCTTCTTGTTACTTCTTGTTGCTACAGGTGAACGATTCCCAGAACAGTTTTGTGACAGAAAAACAAATCAGAGATACTAGTAGCGTCCTTGCCAATAGTGATGGCCTCCACCTAAGAGCGATGGCCTCCTAATAGCTTCAATATTCCATTGCCAGAAAAAAAGACACGGATGTTGCGCTTGATGTGTTCATCTCCCTTCATAAAACAAGTTTGAAAGAGCTCCCTTTTTGAACAGCCCCCGTCCCTTCCTTCCTTCCTTCCGGATTTGAATTGAATAATTACTTTGATAGAGGTCTCATTAAAATAGGTTTTACGGCTTCACATGTGTGGAACCATCCCGTCTTATCCAAAACTGCTCCTTCTTTGAGATCTCCGTATTGCCACGGAAGTGACTCCGGAAGAGACCTTCGCAGAAAACTTGTCCAGACCAAACCGTGGTGGAGCTCACCGTGGTGTTTACGACTGAGAAGGTTGTGTCCATTTTTTAGGGGTAGGCTGTAGAGGGAGGTAGCTGGTAGCTAGCAGCTAGCTTCAGCTCAACTCACGCTTCGAGGAAGCCCACCCCGCCCCCTAAAGGCGGAAGCCATTTCGACGCACACGCCCCGACCAAACAGCAGATCCGAAAGGAAGACCACGACGACTCTGGACGAGGCAATCGACGGTTTGTCCCGGATCTCAAAACTACAAGGCGTCTTCTCCTAGTAGCGTGGCACTTGTTACTAATAGCTTCTTGTTACTACTAGTAAGGCACTTGTTACTAGTAGCGATGCACTTGTTCCTAGTAGCGTCTTTGCTCCTAGTAGTAAGGCCAGGAGCGTCCCTCCTAGTAGCGATACCAGGAGCCCCGAACGTAGCGTCCTTGATGCCAGGAGCCCCGAACGTAGGAAGCGTCCTTCATTGTTTCTGGCTCCATCAACCATGCCCAGAAAAGTCGAAGCCAGGACAGTCTATCCACTCAAGGCGACAGCTTTTCCCGAAGGTGCTGATCTAACAACACGAGAGATTTTCGTTGAACTCCATGCGTTCAGCCTCCACACAATCTCCAAACGGCTGTCAGTCGCAAAAGCAATTGTCCCCTGTCGGAAGGTTGTGTCGCCGTTCGTGGCGGAAGCACTAAATGCACAAAAGGTGAGCCCGTGCTTTTTCGTTTTTTCTTCCCGTGCGGCCTTTGACAGCAACGTCGAGCAACTGGTAGCTACCTTCTTCACCCTTGAGCCCTTCTATGAAAAGGACACCAAAAACAACGCTTGCCGTAGCAGCTAGCGTGCTAGATCTTGCGTTTTGGCTGCAAGCCCCCGCCCATTTTTCAGATTGAGGAGTGGAGCGGCTCAGGAGTGTTGAAGCGTGAGGGCTTGACTGCCAGAAGAACACAGCTGGGATGTGAATCGAATGCTTACTCGAGCAGGCTCAAAGCAGATGCTCTGAGATAGCCTGAGTGAGGTCTGTTGTCCTCTCATTTGCAAGTGTCGCCAAAGATCGCACCAAGTCAGGAAGCTCCCTCCTTGAAGCGTCAGCTATCCGTCCAGTTGGTAGCGTACTAGTAGCTAGCGAACTACTCTATCCTAGCTACCTCTCTTCTTGCCTACCCCGCCGGGCTGGCTACACTTTGTTTTTGTGAAGTCTTTCTGTTGTCCTCTTTGACTTAGGGCTATGTAAAGCGTTGAATGACATAGCCCTGTTGCTGAGGCCATGGCTGCCCTGGGGGCGCTGCTCTCTGCCCACCATGGCTTTGGATACCTCGCAGCTGGGCATTGAACATCGCGCGCATTTGGTTCGCATTTCGCAAAACACTGCAGATGCATCACCTTCTGCTTCACAGACAGGCCACTTCACTATGTGCAGAAAGAATATCTTTTTGATTTTGTGATGTTTACATGAATTTGCATGTATGGAGCTCTTTATGCGTCGCAGTTCGCCCACACGCCATGCCATCGGACCCCAATTTCCTTGCGTGATTGAATTTCCGATTTTAAGGCCATCCATGCTGGGCAATTTGGGGCACAGCCCTTGCTGTCAAAGCGTGTTGGCCCAAGTGTTTTTCGAAGCGACAATTTGCCCCTAGTAGCTTCCTTGCTCCTAGAAGCGATGCCAGGAGCCCCTAGTAGCTTCTTGTTCCTAGTAGTACGGCCAGGCGCCCCTAGTAGCTTCCTTGCTCCTAGAAGTAGTATAGCTTCCTTGCTCCTAGAAGCAATGCCAGGAGCCCCTAGTAGCTTCTTGTTCCAGGTAGTATGGCCAGGAGCCCCTAGTAGCTTCCTTGCTCCTAGAAGCGATGCCAGGAGCCCCTAGTAGCTTCTTGTTCCTAGTAGTACGGCCAGGCGCCCCTAGTAGCTTCCTTGCTCCTAGAAGTAGTATAGCTTCCTTGCTCCTAGAAGCAATGCCAGGAGCCCCTAGTAGCTTCTTGTTCCAGGTAGTATGGCCAGGAGCCCCTAGTAGCTTCCTTGCTCCTAGAAGCGATGCCAGGAGCCCCTAGTAGCTTCTTGTTCCTAGTAGTACGGCCAGGCGCCCCTAGTAGCTTCCTTGCTCCTAGAAGCGATGCCAGGAGCCCCTAGTAGCTTCTTGTTCCTAGTAGTACTGCCAGGCGCCCCTAGTAGCTTCCTTGCTCCTAGAAGCGATGCCAGGAGCCCCTAGTAGCTTCTTGTTCCTAGTAGTACGGCCAGGCGCCCCTAGTAGCTTCCTTGCTCCTAGAAGCGATGCCAGGATCCCCTAGTAGCTTCTTGTTCCTAGTAGTACGGCCAGGCGCCCCTAGTAGCTTCCTTGCTCCTAGAAGCGATGCCAGGAGCCCCTAGTAGCTTCTTGTTCCTAGTAGTACGGCCAGGCGCCCCTAGTAGCTTCCTTGCTCCTAGAAGCGATGCCAGGAGCCCCTAGTAGCTTCTTGTTCCTAGTAGTACGGCCAGGCGCCCCTAGTAGCTTCCTTGCTCCTAGAAGCGATGCCAGGAGCCCCTAGTAGCTTCTTGTTCCTAGTAGTACGGCCAGGCGCCCCTAGTAGCTTCCTTGCTCCTAGAAGCGATGCCAGGAGCCCCTAGTAGCTTCTTGTTCCTAGTAGTACGGCCAGGCGCCCCTAGTAGCTTCCTTGCTCCTAGAAGCGATGCCAGGAGCCCCTAGTAGCTTCTTGTTCCTAGTAGTACGGCCAGGCGCCCCTAGTAGCTTCCTTGCTCCTAGAAGCGATGCCAGGAGCCCCTAGTAGCTTCTTGTTCCTACAGTAGATGGACAAATGAATCAAACCCTAAACCACCATGGTAGATCGCCACCCCCGCACCCCCGATTTCAATACCCAAGGGAAATGATTACAAGGGCAAAGGTAAAAGGCAAGGACTTCGACAAGAAAGGAAAAGGAAAGGGCGATGGCAAGGGAAAGTCCAAGGGGAAGGGCTATGGAAAGCCTCACGACTTTGGAGGCAAGTCCCAACAGAAAGGCACAAGCAAAGGGGATGGTCAGAAAGGCCAAAAGGGCAAGGCTGAGCAGAAGACTTGCTTTACATGTGGCAAAGTGGGTCACTTTTCAACGGACTGCTGGCAACGTCTTCGGCAAGTCAGTGAAGAGAGTGCCAACCCCAAGCCCAGTGCCGAGACCGGAACAGTGGCTTCGAGCGCGACTACATCCAGCCCAGGCACAAGCTGGAAAACAGGAGCGGTGAAGAGAGTTGAAGAAGTTTCACATTTTGAATTCGAGAATGAGCCCATGGTCTTTGACTTGAGGCCGGTGTCAATGCCAGGCATAGACAACCTGAGGAAAAGGAGCCCAATGAAGAGCACGACTAGGTGACCTACCACATCATGGCAGTGAAGGAGCACTACAGCTGCATGGGAAAAGAGGGTTCAGTCAAGGTGATCATTGACTCAGGAGCTGATGCGACCATCTTGCCAAGCTCCTATCTGGACATTGGCACAGAGCTGGACGAAGGTGCGCCCCGCTTCCAAGATGCTCAGGGAGTGCCCATAGAGGTCCGAGGGTATAAGCAGGTGTGCTTTATCTTCCGGACTGATGGCAACAAAGAGGTGCAGATCTTTGACAAGGCCCACTTCTCTGATGAGATCAACCAGCCCATCATCTCCTACGGCAAGTTGATGGAAGCAGGCTGGAACATCGAAGCTGGGCAGGTGAATGTGAGCCAACATTCCATGACATTTGGTCTAGGGCACAATGTTGCGAGGATCCCACTTCAGCTGCAAAACAGGAGTTTAGTGGCCACTGGACATCTTCGTGCAGTGGTTGAAGAGCCTTCAGATCCTATGACGGTCAGAGTGCTGGAGGCAAAGCTGCTGGATGACCTGCAGATGAAAGCCCGATATCAGGTTGGCTGGAAGCAAAATGAGGACAAGTGGATTGGTGTCCACTTGGCGAAGAAGCTTCAAACACCACAGTTTGTAGGTGAAATTCCTTCAACTACGGATTGGAGGAGGACGATGTTGGTGAGAGTGGGAGGCCAATGGCATCTCTATGAGATGTGTGAGAACCTCCACGGGCTCTGAACCAGGAGGAGCAGATTGAGAACATTGAGGACAACACGGTGGTCCTCGCAATCCTCACTCCAGAGGAAGAGAGCGCTGAGGAGATGGGCTTCGAGGTCGAGACTGGCCTTGATCTGAGGCCACGGGCTGAACCGGACGCCCTGGCTATGAGAGAGCATGAGATTTCCATGGAAGAGCCTCAGAGGGTTGAAGATGAGGCTGGAGATGCTCGATGGTGGAGTGGTTGCTGATCGTGGAGGAGCTGATGAGCAAGAAGGACGCTTGGTGTTGGAGGCTGTGGCTGCTGCAGAACTCCAAATGGCTCGACAACCAAAGATGCAGAACATCATCCCGGTTCCTTCAAAGCAGACGCAGGAGCTACATGCGCTCACGCATGTGCCATATCAGCCCTGGTGTGAGGTGTGCTTGAAGTATAGAGGGGGGCCTGATCGACATCTGAGCACAGGAGCTTGTCACGTCCCTGAGGATGGTGAGGAGGTGATCGACCTCTACGATCAGGAGGAGCGAGAGGATGGAAGGGAGCCCAGGATCAAAGAGTTGAAGTCAGCCATGTGGCTGATCATGGTGTGTAGCCAAACTGGAAGCCTTGGAGCTGTTCCCCTTCAATCCAAGGCTCATGGCCCGCGAGATCATGAACTTTGTCCAGAGTTTGGGCCATGTTGAGATTGGTTTGTATGGGGACAACGAGCCGACCATTCGCTCACTCCTGAGGATCCTTCTGAATAGCAGACATGCTATGGGGCTTCGAACTCGTCTCTACACCAGCAAGGTGAAAGATTCTGCAGGCAACTCCCTCGCTGAGAATTCCATCCAACGAGCACGAGGCCTTGCATGCACCTTGATGGGTGAAGTCATGGCCAAGACAGGCCTTGCGTTCAACACCAACCATGGACTATGGAGTTGTGCCGCCCGCCATGCAAGCCTCCAAGGGCATTACAAGCCATGAGCTAGTCCACGGCAAGACCTACAATAGTGCTTTTGGTCCCTTTTCCAGTGTATGCATTTGTGAAACCACAATCCGGTAAGGGAAATCCGAGGTGGAGGATGATTTTGGATTGTTGGAGATGGCAGCCAGGTCATGTTGACACGGTCTGTGAGAAGGGTGGACCGACCATGGAGGAGCTTTGGTGCCTACTTCCAGAACTTTGCCACCTTCACCTCAACTTTTGTGGCCGCATTGTGCCAAGCAAGAGAGCGGCAAGTGCAGTTCCTTTGCAGCTTGGCCCGGCGCCTCCAAGGGATGAGATCATCTTCAGGTACCGTGATGAGGAGGCAGAGGAAGTGGAGCGCTATGCCCTGTCAAAGGAGGGTTTGGAAGAGAGCCAGCGAGAGATTGATGAGGCCCGTGAACATGATGGAGAAGCACTGACTGTTGAAGCTGGTGTACCAGCACCATCTGCCCCGCAGCGAGATGAGCCCAGTGGAGGATTGCGAACACCCCCAGCTCTTGATGTACAACCTGGGGAAAGGGGCGCAGGAGGAGAAATTCCCATGGTCATTGAGCCGCTAACCAGAAGCAAAGCAGGCAAAAACAGGAGAACCACCAAGTTGGAGGACCCAGCTCATCAGGACATCAGCAAATGGTGGAGCGGAGGGTTGAAAAGGTGTGCATTGGCGATGACACCATGTCCTGGACGTGGAGACGATGGCCATTGAGGAAGGTGAAGAAGACTTGGAGGACTTGACACCTGGAGCAATCCCGGAACAGCTTTGGAGTGATGCGCCTTTGACTCAGACTCCACCAGATCCAGAGAGAGGTGGACCTCTTGGCTAACAAGGTGGAGGAGAGAAGGCTCATGAAGATGAATGTGATGGAGAAGCTCACTCCAGAGGATGCTCATTTGGATAGGTTCATCACTCGATTTGTCCATGACTGGAGGATCAAGCCTTACCTCCAGAGCGATGGGAAGATGAGGAAGCGGTGGTTGCGAAGAGCAAGATTGTTGGCCCGGGAGTATGCCAATGATCGCTGTGATG
>CAXIVM010001596.1:0-13000 GCA_964035705.1 Porites rus | reverse complement strand
ACACCTGGTCACGCCAGCATCAACCTTCATTTAGAGGGTACTCTCGCTACCAAACGCCGCTTCTAGCTCCCCGAACACCTGACCCCGCCACAGCTTTCCCCAATCTAATTCTGGTTCAAAACGAGCCGCCTCTGGCTGCACTTTCGCTGCCAAACGCCGCCTCTGAATCCCTACAAAAAAGAAGTTTGTTTCCATTTGTCTCGCTCATTGTCTCGCTCATCCTAGCTCCGAACACCTGGCCCGCCACGAACACCTGGTCACGCCAGCATCAACCTTCATTTAGAGGGTACTCTCGCTACCAAACGCCGCTTCTAGCTCCCCGAACACCTGACCCCGCCACAGCTTTCCCCAATCTAATTCTGGTCCAAAACGAGCCTCCTCTGGTTGCACTTTCGCTGCCAAACGCCGCCTCTGAATCCCTACAAAAAAGAAGTTTGTTTCCATTTGTCTCGTTCATTGTCTCGCTCATCCTAGCTCCGAACACCTGGCCCGCCACGAATACCTGGTCACGCCAGCATCAACCTTCATTTAGAGGGTACTCTCGCTACCAAACGCCGCGTCTAACTCCCCGAACACCTGACCCCGCCACAGCTTTCCCCAATCTAATTCTGGTCCAAAACGAGCCTCCTCTGGTTGCACTTTCGCTGCCAAACGCCGCCTCTGAATCCCTACAAAAAAGAAGTTTGTTTCCATTTGTCTCGCTCATTGTCTCGCTCATCCTAGCTCCGAACACCTGGCCCGCCACGAACACCTGGTCACGCCAGCATCAACCTTCATTTAGAGGGTACTCTCGCTACCAAACGCCGCGTCTAACTCCCCGAACACCTGACCCCGCCACAGCTTTCCCCAATCTAATTCTGGTCCAAAACGAGCCTCCTCTGGTTGCACTTTCGCTGCCAAACGCCGCCTCTGAATCCCTACAAAAAAGAAGTTTGTTTCCATTTGTCTCGCTCATTGTCTCGCTCATCCTAGCTCCGAACACCTGGCCCGCCACAAACACCTGGTCACGCCAGCATCAACCTTCATTTAGAGGGTACTCTCGCTACCAAACGCCGCTTCTAGTCTCGCTCATCCTAGCTCCGAACACCTGGCCCGCCACGAACACCTGGTCACGCCAGCATCAACCTTCATTTAGAGGGTACTCTCGCTACCAAACGCCGCTTCTAGCTCCCCGAACACCTGACCCCGCCACAGCTTTCCGCAATCCAATTCTGGTTCAAAACGAGCCGCCTCTCTGAATCCCTACAAAAAAGAAGTTTGTTTCCATTTGTCTCGCTCATTGTCTCGCTCATCCTAGCTCCGAACACCTGGCCCGCCACGAACACCTGGTCACGCCAGCATCAACCTTCATTTAGAGGGTACTCTCGCTACCAAACGCCGCTTCTAGCTCCCCGAACACCTGACCCCGCCACAGCTTTCCCCAATCTAATTCTGGTCCAAAACGAGCCTCCTCTGGTTGCACTTTCGCTGCCAAACGCCGCCTCTGAATCCCTACAAAAAAGAAGTTTGTTTCCATTTGTCTCGCTCATTGTCTCGCTCATCCTAGCTGCGAACACCTGGCCCGCCACGAACACCTGGTCACGCCAGCATCAACCTTCATTTAGAGGGTACTCTCGCTACCAAACGCCGCTTCTAGCTCCCCGAACACCTGACCCCGCCACAGCTTTCCCCAATCTAATTCTGGTCCAAAACGAGCCTCCTCTGGTTGCACTTTCGCTGCCAAACGCCGCCTCTGAATCCCTACAAAAAAGAAGTTTGTTTCCATTTGTCTCGCTCATTGTCTCGCTCATCCTAGCTCCGAACACCTGGCCCGCCACGAATACCTGGTCACGCCAGCATCAACCTTCATTTAGAGGGTACTCTCGCTACCAAACGCCGCTTCTAGCTCCCCGAACACCTGACCCCGCCACAGCTTTCCCCAATCTAATTCTGGTTCAAAACGAGCCTCCTCTGGTTGCACTTTCGATGCCAAACGCCGCCTCTGAACACCTGACCCCGCCACAGCTTTCCCCAATCTAATTCTGAAACGAGCCTCCTCTGGTTGCGCTTTCGCTGCCAAACGCCGCCTCTGAATCCCTACAAAAAAGAAGTTTGTTTCCATTTGTCTCGCTCATTGTCTCGCTCATCCTAGCTCCGAACACCTGGCCCGCCACGAACACCTGGTCACGCCAGCATCAACCTTCATTTAGAGTGTACTCTCGCTACCAAACGCCGCTTCTAGCTCCCCGAACACCTGACCCCGCCACAGCTTTCCCCAATCTAATTCTGGTTCAAAACGAGCCTCCTCTGGTTGCACTTTCGATGCCAAACGCCGCCTCTGAACACCTGACCCCGCCACAGCTTTCCCCAATCTAATTCTGAAACGAGCCTCCTCTGGTTGCACTTTCGCTGCCAAACGCCGCCTCTGAATCCCTACAAAAAAGAAGTTTGTTTCCATTTGTCTCGCTCATTGTCTCGCTCATCCTAGCCCCGAACACCTGGCCCGCCACGAACACCTGGTCACGCCAGCATCAACCTTCATTTAGAGGGTACTCTCGCTACCAAACGCCGCTTCTAGCTCCCCGAACACCTGACCCCGCCACAGCTTTCCCCAATCTAATTCTGGTCCAAAACGAGCCTCCTCTGGTTGCACTTTCGCTGCCAAACGCCGCCTCTGAATCCCTACAAAAAAGAAGTTTATTTCCATTTGTCTCGCTCATTGTCTCGCTCATCCTAGCTCCGAACACCTGGCCCGCCACGAACACCTGGTCACGCCAGCATCAACCTTCATTTAGAGGGTACTCTCGCTACCAAACGCCGCTTCCCAATAGATTGAGTTAGCTTGTTTTTGGACTATTAGTTAGAATTTTTTAAATCAATAGATTTTTGAAAAATAGTTTCAGCAAAAGTTGACGAAATATACTCGTTGTGTTTTAACTATTCTTCGTTTTTTTTAGACTATCTCTTTATTTTTGACACACATCAAATCTATAGATTTACAACTTAGATTTTTTAACTATTAGTCAGAAAAAACTAACTATTAGTTAGATTTTTTGTGTCGACGATGCCGCGGAAGGGGTAGAAACTACGACGTAGTTTCTACCAAAGTATGACCCCTGTCTTCCAGAGTACCGTATCAAAGTACGACCCTCGTGGGTAGTAGTTTGGTAGCTGTTTGGTAGTGTTTTGATAGTTTTTTAGTGACCTATTGCGAGTCTGTTTTTAGACTTTATCCTTGAGAGACCTTGAGAGACATACACACGAGAGGGACCTTGTGGAGGACATCCTTGAGAGACATATCCATGAGAGGGACCTTTTGGAGGACATCCAGAAACCTATAGAGACATAGCATATATCTATATATACAGTGAAAGGTTGCAATGGAGAGACTGTGAGAGACATATATACTCTTATGTGAGCATGTTTTGGGAGACATATCCATGAGATGAGAGAGCTTTTGAGACACTGTGTGCAAAGCGAGAACGAAAGATTTGGTGTTGAGGGGATCATTGAAGAAAGCGCTAAAGATTTGGTGTTGATTCAGTGTGTCGCAACTCTCATGGATAGAGGTTTGAGGTTCATTGAAGTCTGTTTGTGAAAACCTGTGAGAACTCTTTTCTCAACTTGAACAGATTTGGGCTCTATACTTGAACAGGTGCTTTGTAATTTTTCCAAGATGTTGAGCGTTCGCGCTCGTCTCACTGCGGATCCCATGATTGGTGTTGGCGACCTAGTTGAACCCCTGAAAAACTACCTCGAATCAGAGAAAGATGACAATGCCATGAAGCTCCTTCAACCTCCAGCCACCGCTTCTTGGAAGTCCGGGTGCCCGACAAGTTGGTTGGCTTCACTCAGTGAACTATGGAAAAGCTACGTGAAACTGGCTCCAAACACTCTTATTCCATCGAAGAAGCATAGAACTGCTTTGGGGAGGTTGTGCACTACCAAGAAAATCAACTACTCCAGCAAGAAAGACGACGATTTTGTAGAGAAGTTGGATGACTATGTTCGTATGGGCTTGAGCCACCTCCGCCAATTGAAGCAAGATCCAAAAAAGAAAGAGCAAGCCTTTCGCAAGTGTGACAAAGAACAGCAACAGGCACTGGAGGATGTCCTGGCCCTGGTGAATGTTGAGGCAATTCCGCAGGCAGAGTCACAACTCCTTGCATTCCATGCTCAAGGAGACAGCCAAGGATCGAATGAGGCCCCACTTTCCCCAAAGCGGCTACGGGTTGAGATTGAAGACAAGGGCACGCGCAGGAAAAGCACATCAGAGAACGAAGCCATTTTTGACAACGTTTTGAAGGGGGGAGACAGTGAAGGTGAAGGTGATGATGAAATCCCAATCACAATCTTGAAGAAGAACAAGGCCAAGGCTGAGGAGGACGCCGCCCCTTCCACTCAAAGCGATTCGCCACAGAGAGGCAACATGTTCTCCTTGGCTATGAACAAAACAGAGAAGGCATTGCTGAAATCTGCTTTGGAAGCTGACCCCATTGCCAGAGATGGCAAGTCCCAGAACCAGAGATTGAATCAGAACGCACCAAAAAAGGCCAAGGCCAAAGGCAAAGGCGGCAAAAAGGCTGCTGCAAAGGCAAAGGCATCCGCAGCAAAGGCAGGTAGCAAGCGCAGCCAAACTTCAAAGGTGAAGAATGCCAAGGAACCAAAACAGACCATCCCTGAAGAAAAGGAGTCATTCCCAGAGGATGAGGAGGAATTGATTAACATGATCCCTGAGGGCACCCTTGAGATGGCCATGGAGAAGGCGAAGGAGTGGGACAAGGAAGGTGTGGCCAGAGGTGTGAGACGAACGAGAACCACAAGCAAAGCGTACCATGCGTGTGAAGTTCAACTCCAGAAGCAGGGCATGACCAAAGGTGAAGCGCAAGCAGTGGGCAGAGTGGCGGGTCGATTGGTTGGAGCGATGTTTGACAAAGATTGGCCTCTGGCAAAGGGGAAAGGAAAGGCCAAGGCAAAGGTCATGTCAGGAAAGCCTGCGACCAGTCCTTCCACAGCCAAGGCTGCGCCCAAGGGCAATGTCAAGAAGCAGAAGCAGGAACGCAGTGAGGATCGTGAGATGAACATGGAGGCGAAGAAAGAGCCTGAGGATATTGACTAGATTGTTTGCGTGTTTGAATCCTATGTTGTCAGGTTCATCTCTCATTGTTTTCATGCAGCGCACTTGAAGTTGCAAAGTTTATATATTGCTTTTCGCTTTCAGATGCTGATGAACCGTTCAAGCTGTAGCTATTAAGGTACACGTATTTCGTTGAGCGCCAGTGTAAAAATGTTGAGGGCTGGTGTGAACTCTGTGAACTATGTTGAGAACATCTGTGAACTCAATGTGAGAACTCAATATGTGAACTCAATATGTGAACTATGTTGAACTATGTTGAGAACTCCTATTTTTTCAATGTGTTTGACAAAACCCTTGAGTGAGGAGCGAGACAGAGAGAGAGAGGGAGAGACAAAGACCTTCAGAGACAGAGAGAGAGAGAGAGAGAAAGATACAGGGACCTTGAGAGAGAGAGAGAGAGATGGTCAATGATGAAGTGCAAACTTGTCGTGAGTCAAGTGAAGTGGAACTTTACCTCTTTGAGAGATGCGAGGCTCGAATTCTTTGACAGTCGTGATTCATTGAACGTTCAACTCACTTGCTTCGTACGTGTACGTTCTTCGGGCAGTCGTGACTATCTCAGCTACTGTTACAGGGAACAGTAGCCAGGCTAGTATAGACATAACAACTCGACATGCAACCCAAGAGCAATCCATGAGATAAACCTAGAAGTCATCTATGCATGATAACATACCAACATGTTTAGACGCCTAACCCATGATCTTGGGGCAAGGGCTGACGCGCACGCAAATCGACGTAATCGACACACTCACGTCCACGAGACATTTTTAGGAACATTCAATCTGTCCAACCCGTTCTGGCGATCGTGCCAACATGTTGTCGACCGTGGGAGATGCTCATCCCTTCCGTGTCTTCCTCAAACACCTTTACATGTCGGCCACTGAGAACCAGTTGAGAAACGAGTTGGCGAGCTTGAATGTCGATGAGGGCTTGATTCAGGTGCATTTGGTCAAGCGTGGCAAGTTTGATGGCCAGAAGACAATCAACTGCTTCTTGACGTACAGTACAAAGGCCCAGCAAGACAGAGCTGTGGATGTGCTGCAAGGCCAGTTGCTGGGTGGACTTGCAAAGTATCCAGCAGAGGCGGATCACGCCTATCCTAGAACTACAGCGAGATACTTTGATGCCACTACAGGAGTGGGTCCGGGTCCAGCTGCTCCAGTACAAGCTCCTGCAGCTGCTCCAATGCAACCTTGCCCAACAGTTGCTCCAATGCAACCTTGCTCAACAGTTGCTCCAATGCAACCTTGCCCAACAGTTGCTCGAATGCAACCTTGCCCAACAGTTGCTCGAACGCAACCTTGCCCAACAGCTGCTCCAGCGCACCCTTGCCAAACGCAGCTTCTGAGGATGCAACCTATCCAGCCTAGGCCAGCGAACACCCCGCCAGTGACCCTACGGCCTGCCATGTTCACCTTCCCGCCAATTCCTCCACCCCATCTGAGGGATGGGCCAGCTGCGTTTCAGATGCCTGCAGCTTTTGTCAAGGTGGAGGGAGCTACAGCGAAGGCGGCGGGGCAACAACAGCATTCAGCTCCACCTGCGGCGGGGCAACAACAGCATTCAGCTCCACCTGAATCCAAAGCCCCCAACACTGCAGCTCCCACTGACCCATACTATCCAGGTCCAGGCCCGTACCATGGCCATCCAGCTGAGGCCAAAGCGGAACCCTCAGGTGAGCTTGAAGCAAAGCCTGATCCAGCCGACGAGGCGCTTTCTGTGTGGGAGTATGGCACACAGCTGTCGGCAGCGATTTCCAAAGGGGAGTGGGACAGTGATGACTTGGCTTTCTTGCTGCCTGTTGTGGAGCCGGCGTTGGGTTCGGAGGAGCCTGAGTATGACCTTCCTGAAGAGAAGCCAGAGATTGAAGAGTATTTTGGATCTTCGGCGGCCTTTGGTGGCTCATCGACAGTAGAAACGGTAGCGCAGACAAGTCCAACTTCACCGGCTTCAGAAGGTCACATCGAGGCTGCAAAGAGCACGAAAGCAGAGTTGAGCAAACTACGCAACAAGCGTGAAAAGCGTGTGCCATCCTCATCAAGTTCGCAGAGTTCGTATCAGTCAACCTATGACAGTGGCAGCTCACGATCCAGGTCACGACGCAGGAGGAAGAAGAGTGGCAGGAACCATCGGTCAAAGAAGCATCGGCGTGGCAGGAAGACTCACCATCGGTCAAAGCACCATCGTTGAAGGCTGAACGTGTGGTGTGAAAATGTGCCTTTGTGCGAGTTCAGTGAACCTTGTCAAAAGGGAGAGTCAAGCCTGTCAACAGTTCACCACCCCTATAAAGGACTCTGATTCTCGATGAGCTTTGCTTTTTGAAACATGTTGGGAACAAATCCACTGTGAGTGAACCTTCAACCTTGAGTGAGCCATGTTGCAATTGGCCTGCGAGAAAAGACCCCCACAAGTCCAGGTCAACCTGCCTGAAACGCAGGTTTTGAAGGGTGAAAGCCGGACTTGTGGGGGTCCTTTTTCGCAGGCCAATCTAAGTGGAAAATTAGCAGAGCCATGCATGAGTGAACCTTGAGTGCACTTGACTATAGCATCATGTCAAATTCAAGTTTGAGGTTTGAGGTTTCAGGTTCAGGTTCTGTCCTAATTCCTCTCATGGTCTCTCCTCTCAGGGTTTCTGTTTTTGAGGACTTCATGACTTCATATGCGCACTTTATGTCGACAGGTTCAGTCCCCTCAGCACAAATTCCTCTCATGGTATATATCCTTTCAGGGTTCCAGGTTTTGAAGACTTCGTGACTTCATATGCAGTTTTATGTTGACAGCAGTGAAAGCCAAACCTTGAGTGAACCTTGAGTGAGAGAGATACGACGCGAACTTCTCGGATTGTTTTTGTGCCTTCATAGTTTGAAGCTGACAAACGCAAGATCTGAACCACTTTGAATTGGAACTTGTTCTGATATAGCTCTTTCAAGCTCAAACTATTTTTGGTATACATTCGACCAGCTGTGCGCTTTGAACATGTCGGACAACGTGCACCAGAACAAGGATTTGAAGGTTGGTGCCACAGCTGGCGCCTTTCCCAAGCAGGAAGATGATGCTAAAACTTTGGTTCTTGGAGAACTATCTTCCGAAGAGTGGAGCCCTGGGGTGGATGACCCTCCTTTGAACGAGGACTCTCAAGTACCTGATACCTCAGGGGTGGATGTGGATGACTCTCAGGTTCTGCAAAACTCTCAACCTGTCTTTTCACCCAAGGAAGAGTTCCCTGATTCTCAACCTGTTGAAGGGGTTGAGGAGAACAAGGAAGATCCATCTCCCGAGTCGCCCAACATCCATGATGACAAGAGTGTGGAGGACGAAGGGAAGGATGAGTCTGCTGAGGGTGAAGAGGAGGAACACGCTACCGACGATGAGGTGACTGGTTTCTTGACCATGGATGACAACAGTAACTTGATTCAACATGGCCATGTCAGCGATTATTCCTACCAGCTCATGCACTTCATCCAGGACATCATGGCTAATGCGGCTAGTAATACTGCGGCGTCGAGCACCCCTACTCCTCCAGTTCAGGCTCCAAACCCGGGTTCCCGTGAAGAGCGTCGCAGGGCGCGTAACGCTCGCTTGCGCAAGCTGAGGGCAAAGAGCGGGAAGTAGAATCCCTCTGTGAGGGCTTTGCTCTTTAGACGTAGAATCCCTCTCGCGCAGGGCGGTTTTTGAATGCCTTTGATGATGGCAGCGTACCAGCAAGAGCGAAAGGTATGAAAGAATACTGCTGTCCCAGTGCCACTTCAGCCTTGTTGCGCCTTGAGTTGAGCGAAGTTTTTGTTAGATTTCTATCAAAAATATTTACAATTTTGAATGGCTGAGTAGTGGATGGGGTCATAGTTTGGTAGAAAGTAGGTCGTAGTTTCTAGTCATACTTTGGTAGTACTTTGGTAGCACTTTGGTAGGACTTTGAAGGTCAACATGCAAAAACATTGGTATATACAGTGTTTTGTGAAATCAAACTATGACTCCTCTCTAAACTACTACCAAAGTACTACCAAAGTATGACTAGAAACTACGACCTACTTTCTACCAAACTATGACCCCATCCACTACTCAGCCATTCAAAAATGTAAATATTTTTGATAGAAATCTAACAAACAATCCATCATTTGAATTGAGTTTTCGGTCATTCGTACAAGTGAAGGTTGCTGAACTGTTGAAAGCTTTGATGAGTTTCAGCACTCATTTGTGAACCTGAACGCCAATCTCAAGAAGTCTTTGAGTTTGAACGTGATTTCGATTGACTGCCATCCGCTTCCCTTGACTAGCCACGCCAGCAATGAAGCGACCAAGCTCGGCGGCAGCGGAGGGGGCGAAGAAGAAACCAGCCGCTTCAGGCTCAATCCGTGAGACGGTGGACGCGATCCAGGATTGGGCAGAGCAACGCGGTGAAGGTGAAGAGTCAGAGGTGAGGGATAAACAGAAGGCCCAAAAGTTCCACAAGATGCTGAGCAATGGATCGCTACCTGACCATATAGTGCACATGTTTCAGGTGGAAAGCAAAACAGCCAAGGAGGGGCAGCGAGCCTACCAAACCAAGCTCATCAACAGCTTGTTCGAGAAGGGCGATGATGGATCCTTTCGCGTGATGTCTGATCGTCAACAATTCCAAGAATACAGGAAGGTTTGGAAGGCCAACGTCGCCAAGGACAAGACTGAGGCCATGCCAAAGACTTTGATGTTGGCAAGTCACTTTCACGGAAATGAGGCCCTGATGAACCAGGCGATCAACAACGGCGAGCTCATGTCGAAGATTGACCCTGTGTCAAAGCTTGAGTACCTGCAATTCCGAAAGTTCAGCCACACCGAGCTACGAGGCAACGAATCAGGCGAACAAGTCCAGGGAGATAAGAAGCTGAACAAGGAGCAGGCCCATGCCTTGGCGGACTCCATGAGCAAGCTCAAATGGACGTTCACTTTGAGCAAGGTGGGTGGCTTGCATGGGGTGGGTCAACTTTTAACAGGTGCGGGTGAACTTTGAACAGGGGTGGGTGGCTTCCATGAGCAACTTCTTAAAAGGATTACATTCTTCATCAGTTTCCTCTCATGGTTTTTCCTCTCATGGTCATGGTGAATTTTATCATGGTCATGGTTTCCTCTCACGGTCTCTCCCTCTCTCTCTCTCTCTCCTTCCTCTCAGGGTTCTCTCAGGGTTCGTAGCCCTACAGTCCTTTGAAGGGAAGCTACATGTTGGTTGCCCTTATGCGCTTCATCGCAAAACATATCAGGCGGACGAGAAACGAATGGATGAGCAGGGCCAAATTCCGGAGTCAGTCAAGAAGCTCGCGGTGAAGGCGAAAGATGCATGCGAGCGTTTGGTCAAAGACGGCTCCAAGCTGGTTGGTGTGCCGGAGTTGTCGGGAGTCAAGGATGCCTACAAGACTTTGAGTCAACACATCACGAACTTGAACCAGCTTCTCATCCTCGGCGAGCTGCCGTCCCAGGCCGCCATCAACCGCAACTCCTTGGAGAACTTTATCGGGGGCATCGCCAAAGATGTGGAAAAGTACCACGGGGAAATCCAAGCTGCAAAAGCTCGGGCAAAGACTGGCAAGGCCAAGTCATGAATCTAACAAGAGTCACCCGTGACCTCAACGAGTTTTTGAGCCCTCTATGAACTTGAACCTCAAGAAGGGCACCTGTGGTTTGGCACTGAGAGGCATGTGACAACCTGAAGGGACCGCTGTTCAATGCTGAAAATTGTGTTTTTGTGCTGTGTACGCTTGAGCTGAAACATTGGAACTGAAGAGCAAAAGAACTCGTATGACTTGTGAACAAAAAGCTATTGTAGAACTGGCAGTTTTTGTCTTCAATACTTAGAACTCGTATCAAGGTAGAACCAAAAGACACCCTGAGAGGCTGAGAGGCACTTTGAGAGGCTGTCACATAGAAACGACAGAGTGAAAGAAGCTGAGAGCCATGTTGTAGAATTTGCAGTTTTTGTCTTCAATACTTAGAACTCGTATCAAGGTAGAACCAAAAGACACCCTGAGAGGCTGAGAGGCACTTTGAGAGGCTGTCACATAGAAACGAGAGAGTGAAACAAACTGAGAGCCATGTTGTAGAACTTGCAGTTTTTGTCTTCAATACTTAGAGCTTGTATCAAGGCAGAACCAAAAGACACCCTGAGAGGCTGAGAGGCACTTTGAGAGGCTGTCACACAGAAACGAGAGAGTGAAACAAACTGAGAGCCATGGAGAACTAGCCATAAGATGTAAAGAGACCATGAGAGCCAATGAGCCAATGAAACCATGACAGATTCATGAAAACCATGGAGAAATGAACAGTCAGGGTGTCAGAGTTCATGTTCGCCACTCGGCGTCAAAGATTCTTATGTGAAGAGGGTCAACCAAATAGATGGCAGCAGTTTCACCGGCCTATCTCTGTTTGCGTTTGTTCAGTCATGAGAGGACTTCACATATACTCATCATGAACCAGCCACAAGTTCATTGTGCCATTGTGGTAGGCTCACATTGGCCTGTCAATTCGCTCAGCAGCAAATCAACCTGTATCGAAGAGTCCTTTCTGGGTTTCTTCTATGTAACCATGGTTTTGTTTTATATTGGCCCCACTAGTGGTCAATATCCAGCCTGTAGACAGCCATGATGGATGATTGGCATCCCCCAAGAAAGAAACGCCGCGGCGGCCATCAGCAAAGATTACAACAACAGGCTGCCGAGAAGGAGGCGCCAGCAAGCTGCGAGAGCTCTGCTCTGTGTTTGCTGCTGTTGAACTTGTTTGCGTGGGGGTTCTTTTCGCCACAAAGAGTTCAGCAGATCGCTGAAATGGCTGTGAAGGACATCGAACGATCCAAGGAAGACCCACAAGTTTTGAAAGACCTCTACACCCTGTCCAATCTGGGGACCAAAGGAAAACACGCGAACAACATCCACGCCGAGCTCATGAGCAAAGTTGAGCATGTTCCAAAAATCCCCAAGCCTTTCAAAGCAAAAGTGCCACTGAAAGGGTTTCCTGACTCAGTTCAATCGATGCTGTTGCCACATGAAATGTTTGCTTGTCTATACCGCAACTACAAGAAGGTCTGGTCCACTGCAGTTGTGCCAAGCGTTGAGCGGGTGCAAAAGTTTTGGAGAGCCATGCGGCTTCATCCCCAGATGCGTGATCACCCCATGACTTCCTCCCCTCAATGGGAGAGTTGGACTGTGCCTATTGCCGTGCACGGTGACGGAGTTCCAGTCACTGGTGTGGGGAAAGTGTGGAGTCGAGTGATGACCAATTACTCATGGTATTCCCTTCTGGGATATGGTACCACTCCATCAATGCTCATGTGGGTGTGGGGGTTCTTTGACAAGCTGAAGGTGGGCGACCAAGCATCAGGCACACTGCTGGAGTTCTACTCCATATTGAGATGGAGCTTTTTGGCGTTATCGGAAGGCAGGTGGCCTTCGAGGAATCACAGAGGAGAGAAGCAACTTGAAGTTTTGCAGACATGTCTTGCTGTTAAATGTACATGCAACAAACCAGCAGGAATATGAATACATATGCAATTGAGAGAGGTCATCCATTTATAAAAGAATATAACATGGAACGTGAGAACCTGGAACATGAGAACCTGGAACATGATAACCATGAACATTGAAGCTGAACTGTTTTACCCTAGTTCCTCTCATGGTGTCACCTCTCAGGGTACAAAAAGTTCCTCTCATGGTGTAACCTCTTCAGCGTTTCAGGTGTGGTCTGAAAAATTTCGGCTGTGTAAGGTACAAAGAAGGCTCTGTGGAAGCCTTGAGAGCCGGGTCTTGGCTGGCTGGTGGCTGGAAGGGTGTCCTATGGGCACTCACAGGAGACCTTGACTACTTCAACGCCATGCTTGGCACCCCCAACTATTCCGCAGTGGGTGGCCCATGTATGCATTGC
>CAXIVM010001595.1:0-33452 GCA_964035705.1 Porites rus | reverse complement strand
ATCCCTTTGTGTGGTCAATGCAGGGAAAAATTTTTAGAAGGAAGTGGTCATTCCAACTAGAATCACCCTTTTGTGGGCAAAGCAGGGGTAAATTTTTGAGAAGGAAGTGGCCATGCCAAGTTGACTAGCCCTTTTGTGGGCCATGCAGGGGGAAAATTTAGAGAAGGATGTTGCCATTTCAACTTGACACATCCCTTTGTGTGGGCAACGCGGGGAAATTTTAGAGAAGGAAGTGGTCATTCCAACTACACTGCCGGGCCGGGGCCGGGCCGGTGGCCGGGCCGGCCGGTGACCGGGCCGGTGTCCGGGCCGGTGGCCGGGCCGGTGGCCGGTGACGGTGACCGGGCCGGTGGCCGGGCCGGTGGCCGGGCCGTGGCCGGGCCGGTGGCCGGTGCCCGGAACACAAAAATAGTATATTATGCCGAACCCTGGTAGGATGACCTCCCCGGTGGTCAACCAGGGTCCCCCTGTTGTGACCCACTGCCGTATGACTTATGAGTGCCTAACGTGCTAAGGTGTTGTGTTGTGGCGTGCCGAATACTGTCCGCATGTGGAGCCATACTTCTTCGGAGTAAGAATCTCAAATAATTTTGCAATAGATGTCCAGCACTCTTTGTACCCTCTTAAACACGAGCGGACATGCTTTTGCTGAACAACATAAGGAATCCAAACGAAATTCGCCGGAATGGGCAGTCCTTCACTGCCTCAATGATTTTTTTGACTTGTTTCTTGCCAACCGGGTCTTCAAGGTTCTCTCCTGAAAGGCAAATTCGTTCACCCTATGGAAAAAAACCTTTAACATGCACGTCCCAGGACCTACCACGTCGTACCTTTGGGTACATGGTGCTGCTTCCCTGCTTCAAACAAATGTGGGAATGTGGTTAGGTTTGACAAACATCTTCAACAACATGTTTTGGCGCTACCCGTTGGTTCGCATCCAACAACATGAGCGTGTGTGTGTGTGTGTGCGTGCGTCACCCTCCGTTTCCAGGAGTTTGTTTCTTACTTAGTCAGCAGGGGGGCAAGGCCTCCAGCGATGAACCTTGTCCAACGAAGCTAAGTCGCTGGAGGGGAAGCGAATGGAGACGTCCATTCGTGTACCTGCAACCGGCACTTTTGACCACGCTGTCCAATTCCCGGTTTTTTGCTTCCATGGTGGTTCCATGATACTCCCCATGAACCCATATTCCTGCCGCTGAGCTCGCCACCGCCGCTTTCTGCAGTCACGCGCAAACAGTGTTTCCAACTATTCAAGTGAGCTGACTTCATCGCCGTTCCGTTCCATCATTCTTTGTCTCGAGGAACTGAGTTAACTGCAAACCCTATGACTAAGTGTGTGCCGCTCTGTCGTCCCAGTGGGTGCAGAGTGTGATCTCCTGCAAGGGAGCGCTGAAACCATTGCGAATCACATATTGGTTCGACGGCCTTGCACTCGTGAATCAGGTTTATTTGCTCTTTTCTGTCCCACCCATGAATCTTCTGACCCCAATGCTGCCGATCTACGGTGTTTCGAAGCCGCCGGGCATACGGAGAATGAACCCCCGCGGACCCCCCCTCCTCTTCTGTACCACCCCTCTAATTAGGGTAACAGAAGGAAATGGTACTCGACACACTTGTGCGTCGAGTCCTTTCCCTCTGCTGTCCCTGTTCTAGTCTACTCTGCCCGGGCGGTTTAAAACTAAAGTCCCGCCTAACTATTGCACGTAATTAGGAACCGCTAAGTAATCAGTAACTAGAGTGCTAGGTATACAGACACACACATGTACACACACATGGACATACGCCCCCTCCCTGCCCCCCGCTTTCTCTCTTGCGCTTTCTTCGTTTTCTAGGTTTTCTTTCAGGCTTGTTAGGTAGTTCTTGAGGCGCGTTTCCCTACCCCTCTTCAGTCAAGGGCTACGTAGTCAAGTGCTAAGTTGTCACTTTTTTTCCGCTACTCCCACCTGTCCTTCTTGCCCTTTTCGTTTTGCTCTTTCTGTCTTCGTTTTTCTTTCCTATCGCTTTATAGGCGCCTATTCAGGTTCTGCGAACGAGCGCCGCGAAGCGGCCGGGTGTGCAACCCCTGGGCCAAGGGTTCACTACCACCACCACCTTTCCACCTTCACCACCTTTTCCACCATGACAGGGAGTTTCACAGGCAGGGGCGTGCAGCATCTGTGGTCCACTGCACGCAACGAAGCTACGACCACAGATGGGGGATCAAGGACGCTTGATCCTGTACCTGCAGAATAACACATTGACACCAATGGTCCACCCTGCCGCTGTTTCGTTGGTTTCATGGTTCTTCCTCACGATACCCTCCCACAAACAGGTTTTCCACCACAGGTCTCAGCCGCTCGTGAGTTGCAGCCGACCGCGCGAGATTTTGCCACTGCAGTCACGCACCAACAACTTGTTCAACATTCAAGTGAACTGACTTTCTCGCCATACTGTTCACTCACCATTTTCGACCTGGGAACTGAGTGTAACTGAATACAATTGTCAGAGTGTGTTTCGCTCAGCCGTCCCACTCGGGTGCTGAGTGTGATCCCCGTCATTGGGGCGCTGTCTCATCGTGCAAGCAGTAACTGACCTCACCACCTTTCACAGGAACTCCACTGGAAGTCAGCTCCACGACCACCGAATTAACTGCCACAACGGCCGCCGGGGCCTAAACACGGGAACTGTCAGTTTTGCAGCGCTTGCATTTTTCTGCATGATTTTGCATTTTCCGCGTGATCTTGCATATGTACTCAAGCAATCTGACCGGAGTTTTCGACAGTTTAATTCGATATGCATGAACACCCTACCACACCACATACTAAAAATCAGGGATGCCACCACCGCCGGGAGCCAGCGCTTGGCTCTGTCAGGCCTCCAATCCAGACTTCACACTATCCACAAATACACTTTTCCACCTTCAAGCGCTGAAGCTGCTGCCGCAGAGCTAGTGAGGCTCTATGTCCAAAAAGGACACAACCAAATTGCTTGCAACCGATTTTCGAAAAAAGCGCCGATCACGGCGATCTGTGTGTGTCAACCCCTGGGCCAAGGGTTCACCACCACCACCTTTTCCACCTTTTCCACCATGACAGGGAATTTCACAGGCAGGGGCGTGCAGCATCTGTGGTCCACTGCACGCAACGAAGCTACGACCACAGATGGGGGATCAAGGACGCTTGATCCTGTACCTGCAGAATAACACATTGACACCAATGGTCCACCCTGCCGCTGTTTCGTTGGTTTCATGGTTCTTCCTCACGATACCCTCCCACAAACAGGTTTTCCACCACAGGTCTCAGCCGCTCGTGAGTTGCAGCCGACCGTGCGAGAGTTTGCCACTGCAGTCACACACCAACAACTTGTTCAACATTCAAGTGAACTGACTTTCTCGCCATACCGTTCACTCACCATCTTCGACCTGGGAACTGAGTGTAACTGAATACAATTGTCAGAGTGTGTCACCCTCCGTTTCCAGGAGTTTATTTCTTACTTAGTCAGCAGGGGGGCAAGGCCTCCAGCGATGAACCTTGTCCAACGAAGCTAAGTCGCCGGAGGGGAAGCGAATGGAGACGTCCATTCGTGTACCTGCAGCCGGAACTTTTGACCACGCTGTCCAATTCCCGTTTTTTTGCTTCCATGGTGGTTCCATGATACTCCCCATGAACCCATATTCCTGCCGCTGAGCTCGCCACCGCCGCTTTCTGCAGTCACGCGCAAACAGTGTTTCCAACTATTCAAGTGAGCTGACTTCATCGCCGTTCCGTTCCATCATTCTTTGTCTCGAGGAACTGAGTTAACTGCAAACCCTATGACTAAGTGTGTGTGCGCGCGCCCTGACGTTCATGAATTTGCAGCTAGAGCGATGTTGCATATTTGTCAGCTACACCGACTCACAAAACCTTGGGTACAGCATCAACTGTGCAACCTGCAAATCTATGCATATCTGGAATCCAAACAGGGAATTGTTGTTGAAAAAACTCAGTGGGGCTTGGGCAACTTTTGTTGATGTTCCGTGAGCCTTAAGAATATCAAGTGTCGATACTAACCGTTGGCCGGCTTATTGTAGATCTATTATACACAAAATCTATGCCTTCCTCACACCCCAACCTGATGCTCTGAATGAACCAAGCAGCCAGCTTTAAGCTTTCTCAATCTTTCAGAGGGCACCAAGTAAATCGGCTCGGCTTTCCATATAGCATCTTTGCCTCCACCCAATGATGTGGTGTTGAATAGAGCCCGAATGACTTTGCAGTGTTATCATTTATCATGACCGAACTGGGATGAATGAGACTATGGGAAGTAAAAGTAAAACTAGCTCAATCGATAATCCCTCTGCAACTTCTGATTCTGTATACAACAGCTGATTTTGTTTCGGAGAATGGCTCCATACACTGGGGTGCCAAAAGTTGCGCTTCTTGACTTCTAAAACATCACAAACCCTTTTTAAACGGGTGTGCAAATCTGACCGTGCTGTACCTGCCACGCAAAATGGACGTGTTAATCCGATCCGCTGTAGACCGCAAGTGTCATGTTGGAACAGAGTAAGAAGCGTAAACTTTAGGGTTCTTGAAGGGCGCTGTTTGTGTTTTTAAGAAGGTGCTGGAAATAACATAAGTTCCATAATTTTGATATCAACTCGCTTGAAACATATTATACAACTTTGATTATATGTCTAATTTGTTCTTAACTTTATAACAGGACAACGTTAATGTCGAACCTGACAACATTCCTCATGATTAGTTGTAAACACAAGGCTAATACCTAGCAATAACGCAGGGTGCTGTTTGTGTTTTAAAGAAGGTGCTGGAAATAACATAAGTTCCATAATTTTGATATCAACTCGCTCGAAACATATATATATAACTTTGATTATATGTCTAATTTGTGCTTAACTGTATAACAGGACAACGTTAATGTCGAACCTGACAACATTCCTCATGATTCGTTGTAAACACAAGGCTAATACCTAGTAATAACGCACTGGGGTGCCAAAAGTTGCGCTTCTTGACTTCTGAAACATCACAAACCCTTTCCCCTTAGAATCCTACGTGCAACATGTCGACACCTCAGTTGCGGTCAGATTTCCACACCTGAAAGCCTTATAAATATTCAAATTTAAACGGGTGTGGAAATCTGACCGTGCTGTACCTGCCACGCAAAATGGACGTGTTAATCCGATCCGCTGTAGACCGCAAGTGTCATGTTGGAACAGAGTAAGAAGCGTAAACTTTAGGGTTCTTGAAGTATGTTGTTAGCACATTTCAGTTGGAGCGGACGAGGGAAAAGCAAGTTAACAAACACACACGGGTCGTCAATGACATCGATCTGATTTTGTGTTTTATTGTTTTAATATTCTTTTATATAACGTCTTGGAGGTGCAAAGAACCATTATATTGTCTGGGACTAATTCCAACCCAGCTAGCAAAAAAATGTATATGTTATGTTCGTATATGTTCGATGATTTCAAATTGACATGGAAGGCCCATGGCCATGACAGAACATATGACGGTACATCATTCAAATTCGAGCTCAACACCTAATGAATTGCACTATCTTGCAAAGCACATCCAAAGCCCATTAACGCTGTTTCAATAGTCAAATTCTGGAACACAATGAGCGTGAGCGTTTCATCGATCATGCAAAGGTTGAACCAAGAATCAGTTCGCCACTCGGCAGCAAATGACACAAATAAAATGCAACTTAGCGTTTTGGCGCGCACAGTGGTATTGACCAAACACAGTCAGAACACTGTTCCAAGAAACAGTTGCCATCATTTGCCCATTCACTGGTCCCTTTCATCATCTGGTCGCTGACAGCAAGAAGTTCAACACACATTGAGATTAACGTGGCTTTCCCCTCCAAGTTGAAACATCAGGATACCACACTCGAGTTTCATTCCCACCTGCCCCACACCATTCCCCGGAATGGCCTTTCTGTTCCAAAATGAATTCGGGCATCGGTGTACTGGTCTTGTTAACAAATCCGCTGGTCCATAAGACTTCCAACAATTCTGCCATGAAGCCTTGGGAGACATTGGCCAGGCTCAGGCTCTGTCGATCGGGTTTTCCTTGTCGATCAGGACCCCAAAACAAAGGGTTTCGTCTGCTGGGGTTTCCTCTCCACAGTTTGAGACAATTCCGCCCAGCATCTCTTTCGTAGCAAACGAGCCCGCAGCAAGTTCCTGCAAACAAAGCATCATCTGGATCGTCTGCACCATCAGTGCCCTTCAACGGGCCATTTGCCATGCTACAATGTCACACATAGTCTTCATCAATATAACTCCTTGCACAGGGCAAAGCTAACTGCTAGGTCCAGCTGCCTTGAGTCTCTGATTTGGATTAGGTTGAGGTCTTGTTCATCATCTGCTATCGTTTCCAATGCCAGGTCCAAAACCTTGGATGACTGTTTCAAGGCCACCAGGAATTCCAAGAAGCAGCACTAAAACTGGAAGCGTTTGTGAGTTTATGCCCGCATATCTTTCACCAGCACATGATCGGATCAAGGATCAAACCAATAGTCTAAGAAGCAAAAAGGTAGAGGCTTTGAAAAATCGAACTCTCGAGAAAAGTAGGGAGTATCAAAGACATGGGAAAACACTGTAGAAAGCTAGTACAAGTACAGAAGAATGTCAGACTTTGTAGACACAAGTCTGGAACAGTACTTACAAAAGTTTGAACAGCAAACACGTTCCTAGAGATCAGTAAGGAAATACAAATCAGTACGGAAAAGTATTTCCATACGACACTTTATCACATACCAGTCACCGCAATGCACTTCATCACACTAGACTACACTACAACATGGCACATCACCAAGGTATCCTGCAACACCTAATATCCCTAGGTTTCCAAGTGCCTCCTCCAAACACCTTTTCAGAAGGTAGCTAGTTGGAGCCCTAGGGTCTTTCGCCAAATCAAACACGAAACTACACCTCACCACATCACACAATACCACCTGGCAATTCACCAAATCAGCGGACTGGACACCAAGACAGCACCTTCCGTTAAATGATTTGCAAAAAACGCACCCTGCTAGCTGGTAGAGACATGAATGAGTCCCCGGCATAAACATTATGTCCTTCAGCCAAGAATGGACTTGTCTTAGCAGCTTAGCAAAACTCCTTGTCTTCCAATCTGTCAAGCAAACGACCTGTCAATCTGATCCAACTTGTTGAATGCCGATGCTTGCTCACTTGACGAGTCTAGGTTCAAGTGGAGTGACAAAAGCATGGTTGGGCTGCCGCGAAGTTTAAAGGACGACCCCAACTGCAACATCCCGTTTGGTTCCGTGCTCACAAAGTCTTCTGACAAGAGACATCTTCTTTCAAACCAGAGTGCTTCTCACGTACAATTCGTTCCAGTGACAGCAGCAACAGCCGGCCCGGGGCAGTAAAATCTGGGCGGTGGCACGAGGTCACGTGCCAACTCAAGACCTACAACCTGACTAAGTTCAAGTACTAGCGTTCATGCACGTGTTCTGCCACAAAGGATGCACAACACACGTGCCTTCGAGTACCTCGTCTACATTCTCTTGGCAGCAAACGTCGCATTGACCACATCCTGCCCAAAGAATAGACATTGACAAGTGCAGCATGCAACATGAATGCTACCATTGTAGCTTTACTGCATATGGTATGACATATATACAGCATGTTGTTTCTATCGCGCCAATGCTCAGAAAGGAGGCGCTAGCGTTTCCCGCCTGTATTTTTGTCCAGCTCCTTTTCACAACCGTTGTGGCGCAACAAGGCTCTCCATCGACAGCGCCGGAAAACGGCGAAGCTACGCAAGCGTGTCCGCGAGGTCAACTCCTCCTGATGCAAACAAACCCCAAATCAGGACCCATAGATACATATTAGCAGTTGCGGCCGGAAGCCAAAAAACTAATTCAAGTAGCCTGAGATCTGCTCAAATAGTTTCATTTACAATGATGTCTAAAAAGGAGTTTGACGGCATGGGGTGTCACAACATAGGCGGCCCTAACAACCAGTCTTAGATTCGTGTTTACTAGGTTTCTTTCGGGTGCACACACCCGCATGCATCTCATGTGCTTCCTGCACGCCCTTGACCTGAACTCTAGACCCAAATCTCTGCTGGTCTCCTCCTGAGCCTTGTCGTCCATACTCTTGAACCTGAAGAGTGTCGCTGCTCAAATTCTGCCCGCAACGAAGGTGCTGAGGCGTTGTGTCGGCTCGCGTAGACTGGAAGATCAGCTGCTAGATAAATAGTTAAGCTTTAACTTGGGGGGGCATCGTGTGCGTGATTGTCCGTATGGCTTCGGAGGCGAGCAAGCGCGATATATCGCGATGCCGGTTGCGCAGCCCGAGGGAGTCTGCACTGACATCGTGGGTATGTTCCCCGAGGGAGACTGCAATATTGACATCGTGGGTCTGTTTTGCCCTGCCCGACCAAGACAGCAGACTGACAGACCGAAGCAGACAGCAGACTGAGACACCGACCAAGACAGACAGACCGAGACAGACTATTGACATCGTGTGTGTGTGTCAAAGCCTGTTTCTAAGGCTGCACACATTGTAAACTATTTCAAAACCAAATTTTAAAAGCAGGGGGCAATGCACGACTGACAGACATTGCCCAACGAAGACGCAGCTCGTGGTGAAGCAATGCGGGACGCCGCATTGTGTACCTGCATCAACTGTTGTAATTCTCCCTTAAAGTGCTAATGAGTGCAACCACATGTTAAATCACTTTTAAATCCGGCGGACTCACTCACCATTCGGTTCCAGCGCCTTTCCGTTTTGCCAAGTCAAGCGCTAATGAGTGTAAAGTGGAACTTCATCAGATCCAGCTCTTGCGAGCAACCTTCTAAGTGTGCGTCGCCACAAAGTCCGACTGAGGGCTGTGGTGTGATCCCCATCGAGGGGCGCTGCATGTGCATAGACCCAGTTCTGGGGGACTGCCACTGATTTATCCCTCTCTTCACCCCATGACCTTCTTTCTGATTACCGCTGGCTTACGTTTTGGCACGAGATTGCTGATCGAATGCCGCAGGGCCTCCTGCGATCGAACTACGGATTGAACGTGACACGTCATGTGCGTAAACAAAACAACGAAACTTTTTTGATACGTTCAAACACACTTTCGTCAAGGGAGCACCACAGGCTTGAGTCGTTTTTGCTTGAGATTGCTGATCGAATGCCGCAGGGCCTACTGAGATTGACCTACAGAGGAACAGTGACACGTCATGTGCGTCAACGAAACAACGGAACACTTTTAAATACGTTCAAACACACTTGTGTCAAAGGAGCGCCGTATACGGCCGAGAGTGAGGAGAGTGAGCAACGTGAGCAGAGAACCAATAGGCGAGCAACTAAGTAATCTCTCTTTTTGCTCTTTTCGTTTTTCTTTCCTGCTGTTGCTTTCCGTTTTCTTGAGGTCTTTCTTTAGGTTTTAGGCGCCTTTCAGTCAAGGGAGCGCCGGCGGCAATGCCTCTGAGCCACACCCCCCCTCCATGCACGAGAACTCACACGTTTTACCCCACCCGCTATGTAGGATAACAGAAGGAAGTCGCACTCAACACACTTGGGTGTTGGTGTCTTTCCTTCTGTTTCTCCTGTCCTAGTCCTTCCCACCCGGGCGGTCTAAGACTAAAGCCCCGCTCGCTAACTAGTGCACCTAATTCATTCGGCTAAGTATTCAGTAACTAGAAGGTTTCATAACTAGTGGGCCTCGTAACTACTCCTACCTTTCTCTCTTGCCCTGTTCGTTTGCTCTTATTGTTTTTCCTTGTCTTTCTTTCTAAGGCTTGTTAGGTGGCTAGTACTTCTCTTGAGCGCCGCTATCGACGTGGTGTGTCTGTGTGTGTCAAAGCCTGTTTCTAAGGCTGCGCACCTTGTAAATATTTCAAAACCAAAATTTTAAAGGCAGGGGGGCAATGCACGACTGACAGACATTGCCCAACGAAGACGCAGCTCGTGGTGAAGCAATGCGGGACGCCGCATTGTGTACCTGCATCAACTGTTGTAATTCTCCCTTAAAGTGCTAATGAGTGCAACCACCTGCTAAAACACCTTCAAATCCGGCGGACTCACTCATCATTCGGTTCCAGCGCCTTTCCGGTTTGCCAAGTCAAGCGCTAATGAGTGCAAAGTGGAACTTCATTAAGTGATCCAGCTCTTGCGAGCAACGTTCTAAGAGTGTGTGTGTGTGTGTGTGTTTTCGTCCGTATGCCCTGCCCAACTGAGCCAGACAGACTGAGACAGACAGACTAAGACAGACAGACCGAGACAGACTATTGACATCGTGTGTGTGTGTCACCCCCTGCGCCAAAGGGTTCAATGCCACTGTTTTCCTTTACAACCACTCAATGAGGCAGGGGAACTGGGCACTCTGTGACTGACCCAGTTCAACGAAGCTAGGTCACAGAGTGGGATATTCGGACTGATACCTGCGCTGACGGAACGTTCGATTACGCTGTGACTCCAATCTTTCCGTGTTTGGTTCCATGGTCTTTGCATGATAGATCCCCAAACCTTTTTCCCACCGCTGACTTGCAGCCGCGTCGTCGCTGAGTGCTTCCGCAGTCAAGTGAGAAACTCTTTTGTTAAAACACCTACAAGTACTTGGACCTTCCGCCTTGCCGTTCCCTCACCTTCCTTCTCAACGTGGGAACTGAGTGTAACTGAATACCAATGTCAGAGTGTGTTTCGCTCAGCCGTCCCACTCGGGTGCTGAGTGTGATCCTCCGCAAGGAGGCGCCGTCTCATTGGGAAATCTTTAACGGAACTCACCACCGCTCACCGGAATTTCACTGGAATTCACCTCCACCAACCTTAACTGAATTTACTGCTTCCACGGCCGCCGGGCCAAAAAACGGTGAACCACCACAGCCGCCGGGCTATAAAACGGTATCCCCTTGCAGTCATGCAGTCAGGCAGGTTCCCCCCCCCCCCGCGTTCTTATCCCGACCTAATTAGGGTAACATAGGGAAATGGTACTCGACACACTTGTGTGTCGGTGCCTTTCCCTTTGTTGTCCCTGTTCTAGCCTATCCTACCCGGGCGGTCTAAGACTAAAGTCCCGCTCCCTAACTATTGCATTTAATTCATTTCTGCTAAGTAATCAGTAACTCTAGAGTGCTAGGTATTCAGACACACACATGTACACACACATGAACATACACCCCCTCCCTGCCCCCCGCTTTCTTTCTTGCGCCTTTCGTCGTTTGTTGGGCTTTCTCTCAGGCTTTTTAGGTTGCTCTTGAGGCTCGTTTCCCTGCCCCAGTCAAGGGCTAAGTATTCACTTTTTCTACACCTACCTTTCTTTCTTGCCCTCTTAGCGCTGCTCTTTCTGTCTTTCTTTTCTTTTGTTTCTAAGGCTTTTTAGGTGACTTTTGAAGTTTTTCACACGCGCGCCGCGAAGCGGCACCGTGTGTGTGTCACCCCCTGTGCCAAAGGGTTCAATGCCACTGTTTTCCTTTACAACCACTCAATGAGGCAGGGGAACTGGGCACTCTGTGACTGACCCAGTTCAACGAAGCTAGGTCACAGAGTGGGATATTCGGACTGATCATCCGAGCGCACCTGCGCTGACGGAACGTTCGATTACGCTGTGACTCCAATCTTTCCGTGTTTGATTCCACGGTCTTTGCGTGATAGATCCCCAAACCTTTTTCCCACCGCTGACTTGCAGCCGCGTCGTCGCTGAGTGCTTCCGCAGTCAAGTGAGAAACTCTTTTGTTAAAACACCTACAAGTACTTGGACCTTCCGCCTTGCCGTTCCCTCACCTTCCTTCTCAACGTGGGAACTGAGTGTAACTGAATACCAATGTCAGAGTGTGTTCGTCGTCCGTGTGTCCTGCCCGGGCCGAGCCAGACAGACCGAGACAGACAGACTGACACAGACAGACCGCGACAAACAGACCGAGACAGACAGACCGAGACAGACAGACTGAGACAGACAGAGACAGACAGACCACGACCGAAAGACCGAGACAGACTATTGACATCGTGTGATATCGTGTGTGTGTAACCCTTGTAGTCACAGGGATCCATTTGGATTGTCTGTTTCCTTTTTTTCCAGCAGGGGGACACAGCATTTCACTGGGACTGTGTCCAACGAAGCTACCAGTGAAATGGGATGTCCAGCTTGGCCAGCTGGACGTACCTGCAAATTTTAATCCTTTGGTAAAGGGCTAATGCAGCTGCAGTCACGCACGTTACGCCGTCACCCTGTCGCTTCGACCTCGACTTACGCTTTTGGCCCCACTTCCTTTTGAAGACCTCCAGGATCCAGTGGTTCGTACTTGTACTCTTAGGAAATGGTACCCTAGGCCGGCGTGTGGCACCGCTTTCAGTTCAGTACGAATATCCATAAGTGTGTCTGGCCTCGCGCCAGCCCGGATGAGCCCGTAGAGTGCCTCCCGTGGACCCGTCGAACGGGGGTTTGTCTTTGTTTCCCTTGCTCTGGAAACGCACGTGCCCACAGCGGGCGAAGCAGGCTTAGGCCAAAGCTATTTGCCACGATTTGTCGGATTATTGAATTCCAAGTTGGCTCATGCCTTTACGTGACCGCAGCGGTCCAAGCTGGCTTAACGCCTCAACGTGGTCAGAGCGACCAAAGCTTTTGAGGTTCGTTGGAACCTGTCATGAACTTAGGTGCACAAACAGCACGTACATGTTCAACGAGGCTTGCCTAGGTTCTTTAATGAGGTTTGGGTTCATTGGTTTCCGTCCCCTCCATTTGGTTCCCTTTTCATCTTTTTTCCCCTTCACACACCTCTGTTCTCCTCTTTTCTTTCATGTCCTCCTGTCTTCATGTCTTTCATCTCATCCCTTCTTTCGTTTGCGCGCACATTGGTCCTGGCCTTAGCTTGTACGTGCACAACTGCAAGTACTTTAAACTCAGGTTTTAGGTGGCCCAGGTCTTCATAATGAGGTGGGTTTCATTGTTTGTCCCTGTGCACTTGGTTCCCCTTTCATCTCAACCACATGCACCTTTGCCCCGTCCCGTCCTCTTGTCATGTCTTCATTCTTTTGTCCCTTGCGCGCGCACACGTGCACATTTGCCTTAACCTTAGTTTTCCGCCTCCCCTCGGGGAGGCGTGTGTGTGTGTGTGTGTAACCCTTGTAGTCACAGGGATCCATTTGGATTGTTTGTTTCCTTTTTTTCCAGCAGGGGGACACAGCATTTCACTGGGACTGTGTCCAACGAAGCTACCAGTGAAATGGGATATCCAGCTTGGCCAGCTGGACGTACCTGCAAATTTTGATCCTTTGGTAAAGGGCTAATGCAGCTGCAGTCACGCACGTTACGCCGTCACCCTGTCGCTTCGACCTCGACTTACGCTTTTGGCCCCACTTCCTTTTGAAGACCTCCAGGATCCAGTGGTTCGTACTTGTACTCTTAGGAAATGGTACCCTAGCCCGGCGTGCGGCACCGCTTTCAGTTCAGTACGCATATCCATAAGTGTGTGTGTGTGTAACCCTTGGAATCATAGGGATCCTTTCGGATTGTTCTCGCTTTCAGAGTTTTTGAGTTTTTTAATTTTTCAGCAGGGGAACTGGGCACTCTGTGACTGACCCAGTTCAACGAAGCTAGGTCACAGAGTGGGATATTCGGACTGATCATCCGAACGTACCTGCTATTTTCCGAGTCTTCTGAATGGCATGAGGCTAAGCCCAGAACCTCAAGACATGGTGTTGCATAGGGCTTTGGTTCGCTTTCTGCAGATGTGCACGGACCGCCGTCAACCTGTTCGACTCGCGATCGTCGTTCGTTTCCTTCCTTTTGGGCCACTTCTCCGTTTGAAGACCCCCAGGCTTCGCTGGTTCCTTACTGGTACTCTTAGGAATTGGAACCCTAGGCCGGCGTGTGGCACCGCTTTCCGTTCCGTATGCATATCCATAAGTGTGTGTGTTTTCGTCCGTGTGTCCTGCCCGACCGAGCCAGACAGACCGACCGAGACAAACAAACGCACACTCTCCGTGCGGGCGGCTTCGAGCGCGAAGCGCTGTGAACATGATGTGATCCCCGAGAACCGTGAACAAGTGAATGAGAAACTTTCCCACTCGATCATCGCTCTGGCTTCAAGAATAAATGAATTTCACATCATTCACTTGAAAAGAATGAAGTTCTACGTGGCGAGAGTTGCTGCGAGCCCACCTGATTGCTACTTCTGAGTCCACCTGGGTTCGCGGCTGTTCTGTCAAGAATCGATCATCTTCGAAGAGCTGCCTCCACCAGCCATGGCCTCATGTTGCGGTCAAACTCCAAGAAATCCGAAGAGTGGTCCCCAAAATACTGCAGGGCTATCTGATCTCCTGCCGCGGCACAGTGTCCTCCCAAAGCTGGCACAATCCGGGACATCTTCTTCAGTGGGTAGCTATTTTTAATGTGCTACTTAGGTCGGGGGACTCAAAACACACATGATCAAGTCATCAGGTGTGAAACAAGACCTGAGGACCAAATCTTGTACCTCCTTCTTAAATACGGTCTTAACAATGTTCACTCTATAATCCTCTATATATAATATATATATATATACTATATACATAAACATATATATATACATTCATCCTTAATTGCGACGGGGGCCAGCTCAGTCTGCGACCCAAGTTGCTGTGCAAAAGGACACATTTTGAGGGAACCCCATCACGGCCAGCACGGCCGATGTGGTTCAAGTACCTCAGCTGCTAGGCCACCCTGTCTGCACAGGCCCTGGTGTGGTGGTGTCTTCGACGTTTTTCCGGCCAGGTGGAAAAGGCAAAATCACTCAGTTCCCATGATTCCCATGCAGAGCAAATCACGAAAAGGTCCACGTACTTCACGCTGGGTTGTTGGGTCGCTCCAACGAATCGTTGCGGCCAGGGCATGCGAATTCTCACGACGGTCCGAACTGAACAACGACCAGTCGCTTGCCACACCCGTTGGTGCAGGACTGGTCGCGTGGGACTGGTCGCTTGCCTTTCCCACGAGACACGAAACTGTCAAGGTGCACTTCGAAGTTGACTGGTGGTTCCCAATGGATGACCAGCCGAATGTTGGCTTTATCAATGCCCTGACCATACGCATCAGTGGCCACCATGACGTCAATCTCATCATTCTGGAAAGCCTAAGGTAGTGCTGGTCGGAGTGGAGAGGGACCCCATTGCTGGGAAACCAGGTGTGGAACTTCACTTCAGTCTATCCATTGGACAAAGCAATCATACAAAGCTATGTTTGATGTGAAACGTTTGTACCGATTGCACCACTATGAAATATGATGAAGGCAGCTTGAAGCGGACAACCTGAGATCCTGAGATGGTTTAAGCCTAGAGCACCTTGGTGGCAAGGCTGTGCCCAAAGCCGCTCCATGAGAAGGCCGTGTGGTGCTGCCAAGTCACCAAATTCATGTCAGCCCTGTCGGATGGAGGTGTGTTACCTGAAAAGGTGCATTTTGATGATGATCTGATAGGCGCAGTTATGTGGATCAATCATGTGGTGCAACATAACGCACACCTTCTGATGGGTCTAAACTAAACACAAGCAAACTACCATCCTCAGCTATCAATGCTGCCCTACTCACCTTTAACCTCATTTCACCCTTCAGCTGGTGGCTTGAATAAGTTTGGAAAACGCTACGACAAACCATGTCTGTCCCTTCTAATTGTACTCCAAGCCCAAAGCAAAGCCAGGTCTACAACCAACAACCATTGTGCTATCTCCGTGCTGCAGAAACTTGACAGCAGTGCCAACACCCTGCTTACACCTCCTTCTTTCCTCTGACCAGCCCATCTTTCCAAACTATATCCTCCGCTATCCTTTTGCAGGTAGTAAAGGAGCCGTCAATGTACGCAAAGGAAAGCTCCAGTCCACCTAGGATGTCATGACCCAGTTGGCATGACTCGTTACTTTTGGCAGTCGGCTCTACGACCGCCGCGAAACTCTCTGTGTAGTTTGAGTGGATGTACATAATCACGCGCCGCGGGACAAGTCTTTGGGGGGAAGGACATGTCAATGTTACGATGTGACGCACGGAGTAGTGTGTTCACACGTTTATCGGGACGTTTATGCACCCTCATCGGAACCAGCTGGACGCTGGAGAGACATGAAACCTCAGATTTCTTGGCATTTACAGTAAGAAGTTAGAAGAACATTTTTTGGACGTGGCGACAGTTTGTGTCGGGTTTTGTGGTTTCGGTTGTGTGGTGTTAGCGAGGGAACCTTCACAGAGATTTGGAGTATTTGGGGCCCTTGACTGAAGGTCAAGAATCAAAAAGCCTGCAGTGAAATCCTGCAGTGATCCACTTGTGCTGCGAGTTAGTCTTTCGATGAAATGTCCGATGGGGCTTGATCTCGCTCAGGAGCTCGCTCGGGGGTGCTGGCAGTGCCAGGGACAAATGTTCGCACGATTGTTCGGATGATTGATACGAATACATTCTACATCATTCAACAACAAAATAAGATTTATCGCGTTGTCCAACACAAAAAATAAGGCACTAGTTCTAAGCAAAAGAACCTTGAACCAACCTGCAGGCGCTACAAAAGCATTGGCAACCACCGATTCTTTCAAACACATCAAAGAAACCCTCTGATATTCACCAATGCAACAACATGTCAAAACTTTGGACCTGATTGACAGGACATGCAAACGTTGCCCTCTCACGACATGACAAACGTTCCAGGGCGGCCCTGGAGCCCATGTTTTGTTGTTCTGCCTATTTGCACTCACACATCCGTGTGCTTCGTCCGTGTCAAAAAGCTTATATAAACTTATATAACATAGCCTGGTTATGCATGGTTCAGGTATAGGAACCTAGAAACACCACGTTCAGTGTCAGAAACACACCTGACAACATAAGATCCTATCTTCGACAGGCATTTGAGAAGGAACGGACATCATGTATCATTGTTCCCTTCAATTTCTTAAACGATTTCTTTTACTGAAGCATTCTTGATTCAGAACCCAACGACGAGCGCAGGGAAAATCTACCCAAGGCACGTTCTGCACAGCATGCTTGGAGGCGGCGTAGCGTCCTACCAATGACAACGCACATAAGTGTGCAGTTCAACTTCTTACAATCTATCGCCAACAATGAGGTCACTGTCCTTCAATATCTTCAATGGCTTCGTGGCACAAAGGGTCAAGCAACAATTGTTGGACTAGTGGACTTGCAACCACGTGTGTCCAGCGTACTGTACCCACTGACAAACACAGGAACCGATGGGAGCAAGCCTGGGAGCCTTGTCCCATCCTTCCAGCCTTCGTCCCATTGGCTTTGTGGGCACATAGACCAAGGCCTGTGGGATGACAAGACGACCGCCAAGACTAGAGTGACCCAAACAACTCAGGCTCATTTGGTCAATTCCGCGGCAAGCAGGCTCATTCGTGACTGCTACCGCTGTGGTCTCTTGTTCAAATCTGAATTCTTACTCAGCTTGAAGCTAGCAAAGTGCACAAGAGCCCATTTAAAGGACAAAAAATTGGATGGGATGCTGCACTGCAGGGCAAAAAGGATTGATGAAAACAATTCACTCAACTGGCAATACAAATACCCAAGACTCTGGTACGTCTGTAAGGCTTGGGGATGTATTTCAATCCTACTGTCGGCAGACATGACTACACAAAACGATAGACCTTGACCCGATGCTGGTTGTGCTTGAACATCTCCTGCTTGCGAGTCAAAAGAACCAAAAGAACTCCAGAAGTTCTGTCCGAGAGCGACTTTTTGCAGCCAAATCACTGGATAGCTGCCTTTGGCCAAAAGATCCACAATAACCTCCAATTTACTTTTGTCCTGAACTCAAACGCAAAACAGATTCTCGAAAGGATCCCGTTTTCAACTGCAAAACGGCTTCGGATCGCTTCGTCTGATTCACAGGTGAAATAAGGCAACTACATCGGGGAGTATGCGTATGGTATAATTAGTCGCTCCAAAACCGAGTTCACATATATTTCCGAAAGTGCTTGACGAGTCTTCAGAGGAACCAGGTGGTCACAAAAGAAGTCTGATCCACCTTGGCTTGGGGTGCCTGAATTCCGAAGACCATTAGAAAGACCTTCCTGCGAGCTAAAGGGTACGGAAACTGGGCATGCAAACATGCAAAGATATTCAGAGCACCATGCGCACTTGGAATCAGGGTTGAAAGACCAGGAAATGAATTTGTGTGCTGACCAATTCGCCCTAATTAAGACACGGTTCAACTGTTCGGTCTTTGACAAGGTTTCTGCCTAGTTGATCCTTGAGCTTCGGATTTCCACATGTTTGACCTTTTTGCCCCTTGACGGTACGAGGCTCTGTTTGGCAGCTCTGTGTGGCTAAATGCAGATTGCCGCGGAACATCGGCCTGGCCGATGTTCCGACTCGAAAGCACGAGTTTCTGGATTGAACGGACTGATTGCACAAAAACGTGACACAAATAATATTTAAACAAGCAAACAAGCAAACAAACAAATAGCTAGCAGCTAGGTACTTACTTAATATATAGTTACTTTATGTTAGTTTGTATCACTGTTGAACTTCCTCCAACGAAGAATGGAAGACACAAGACCAAAGGCTCAAAGAAAGCATCCAAAGTCCCGAGGAGTAAAAGTAGAGGAATAGCCAGGAATAGCCTGTCGGACAAATTCTGCTGATCATTTCTGTTTAAAAGACATCAACAGACTATATCGTCTTGTCACCGTCGGAAGTTACTACAGTAATTGCTTCCAAAGCATCTGTCCAAACTGGGACAGCACAACCCAAACACTTTGAAGAACGAGTTATGAGCTTTCTGAAAGCCGTGCCATGCTCTAAAGAGGTCTGTTTCCACCTGAGCCTGGATGCACCGGATCCACACTAACTGACCACACTCACCCCGCACGACCACGCGGGCATCCCCGTGCGTCCACAGCGCCTATGACTTCCTTGGTGTGAAAAAAGCAGGATTGACCCTCTACTCTCCTGTGAGCGTGAGTGATGACCCTCCAACAAAACACTGGACGCTTTTTGTAGAGGACCAATGATTCTTGCTGGAAAGACCACCAGCCACTGAATGGGGGGAGCTGGCTTTGTAGCAATGAATCGCTTGTCAATTGAATTGAAGGCCTTGCTCAATTGCAAACATCAGCGACAAAAAATTGTCTGACGCATTTCGAGAGAAACCCTTGAAGGTAGGGTCTCTTGTTTGACATCACCCGCACCCTCTTTGTTACCAAGACTACATATATATATATATGACTATAAAAGGCCAAAGCTTCTCTGAAAGCTTCTCTGTCACTGGAGGAAGTTCGTCCGAATGACATGCCAACTCTTAGGGGAGAAAGAAGGTGTCTCAAGAAAGCAAGCATGGTCTCTGAATGCTGCAAGCAGGACATCAATGACGATACTCTAAACGGACCCAAACAAAAACGAACGGAACAGCACCTCGCCATGGCACCTCGCTATGGCTACTCCCGTGGAGGTTCTCCAGGTTTGTCTCCACTCAAGCCCTGAAACAAATTCACCCAAGGACAGCCATAGATTCATTCTGCGGACTCCATCTCGTCTCCTTCTTGAATCACCTTTCCAAGCGTCTCAAGGGCTTCTCTAACTTCAAGAAGTGACGTATCCGGAGCTGAAGCGCTGGGGGCGCGGTCCCGGAGAGGGCAATCATCGGCACGCCAGGGTACCTCGTGACGAGTGCAGCTTCATCTCGGGAGTGTAGTTCAAACACCGGAACTCCGGGTCTCCAGCTAGATCTCTTTAAGTTTCCCATAGTTTCCCTAAAAATTTAGGAACCAAATCATTAGTGCAAGTGCTTCTTCAAGGAAGCCCGAGCTATCCTGCGTCCTGTCAGTAGTAGCTACTTGTAGCTACTAGCGACTCCCTTGCTTCTACTAGCTACCTAGCTAGCGAACCTACCTCTCACCTCTACTAAGTAGCGGCCTACCCGGCCTACCCTCCGGTCTTTGAAAAGAGAGGTCGGTTTTTCCAAATATTTTTTTGTCTCATCAGGTTCCTAATCTTGCAACTCCAAGAAACACATCCCGAAGCCAAGAAAGATCTTGGAAGGCAGGACGGAAGCCGTAGCCCCACAGCGGGATATAGCAAGCTTCGTCGATCACGAAAAGAGACAGACGCCCACCTCAGCAACGTCTGGATCGTCATCCTGTCATCCTGTCACCCCCGCCTGGCCTATCGTGTGAAGCTTAGCTCCTGATCTTACCCCCTTTAAGACTAACATGGAGTCTAAAACAAAAGTAATTACTGTTCCAAGGGTCCATATTCAGGATTCTTGCATGTTGATGTTAGTTTTCGGAGAGTCAAAGAAAAGGCCCTTTCCGCACATGCAAAGACGTTGGCTCTCTTATCCTGATATTGAATTTCATGCATGATCCATGTCATTGTCCGCATGAACCATGATTGTACACAAAGCGACAGATGGATTTATTCTGATTTGTTGCTGTTCCAACCAGTTCTTCCGCTAGAGTAAACATCGGCACTGCAGTTTCCCAGAGTGTCCCAAAAAGCATCCCAGGAAATCCTGCACCCCTTGTCGACATCACTTCGCACTGAGTTCGTACAAGTCGGCATCCACAAACACTCCTTCTGCTCACTGATATAAACATGCTGCAACATACATTCTGTCACACATGGAAAATCATGGAAGTGGAGGTCTTCCTTTTGTGCAGGAACATATCGTCTTTCCAGGAACCGTGCCTCACTTCATGAGTTGAATGAAACCTTTTCAAAATTTTGAAATTTGCAATGTCCGGTTCCTACACAGAAGCACCACTGCCAAGAGTCTGTCATACAATGGCATGAAGTCCTCCAAACAAGCTGTGTGTAACCAAGCATAGTCGAACAGCCAACTTCAACTGGATACAAAAGTGATTCACTCAATACCCTCTTAACATGTTTTGACAATCCTTTATCTTCGAGGGGATCGTGGAAAGTCTGTCCAACAAGCGGGGGACAATTGTAGCTAGTTCACTCAATCTGCAGCTTGGCCAAACCCCCGCCTGCAAGAACCTTTGCGTAGAACCCTCCGGACACATGTAGACCAAGCCTCAGAAGAGCATGTGAGGTCGCTCCGAAATTCCCTACATCTTGGAGCGGTCATTAGGACAGGGCATCGGGCTTGGGTTTTCCCCATCGGTTTGCAATGTTTGATGAATTTCACTAACATACCGTATGTGTCCAAGCACAAGTAGTGTCATGGACATGGCAAAGCAACGCACAGCAAACAACTTTTTCACAAGTTCAAGTACCTCACATATGCAGCTGCTAGTTCCTTTCTCTTGGGCATGTCATTTGAACCCTAAAATCTGCTCTCGAGTGGGCATGTCCCTTGATCGGGTGTCTGGAAGTCGCTCCGCGGCATCGGTTAGGGCATTGGTTAGGCATCGGTCTATACACGCTGGTGAAAAACAGAAATTTTGCTGGTAGTATGTACGAGTATGTATGTATGTATGTATGGATGGATGGATGGATGGATGGATGTATGTGTGTAGGTGTGTCTGTCTGTCTGTCTGTCTGTCTGTCTGTATGTATGTATGTATGTATGTGTGTATGTATGTATGTATGTATGTATGTATGAAAAGGTGCGGAGCGCATTTTCACTCGCGAACTTGGGCCTAATTGGCCAGTGCGTTCATGAACCTGTGACACGCGCTTACACGTCTGACTGACTGCTCTCCAACACTGACATGTCTTACATGTCTTACATGTCTGACTGCTTACATTCAGTCACTCCATACATGCCACTGTCGTACTTGCTGTGCCCTTGCAAAATGCGGACACATGATCGAGAAATGCAGAACCTTTCCAGCCTGAGTCATTCGAAGCTGGTGCAAGCGTCGTTCAAGCTTGCTGCTGTACTTTTCTGCAATCTCTCGCTCTTTCAAAAAATCTTCTAAACTCTCTTTCATTCGTTCTACCTGTGCTTCAAGTTCATCTATGTACGTTTCTTTGGAGAAACATTCGTTCTCCATCTCCCAGATCTGCTCTTCATACCGGGTCAGGAAATGGTGATCAAGCCATTGCGATGCTTGAGTCTCACGGTCCACCATTTCCACATGCACACTCATGTAAATCTTCTTCACCCTGATCATTCAGGAAGTCCTGAATGAAGGCCCCAATGCCCTTGACCATCTCACTCAAGTAGTTGCGCAGCCACGTGCATAGGCTCAAGGCCCCGACGCAAGCGCATAGGCATAGCATCCGCCAGCCGAAGTCGATCTTTGTCTCATCATGACTTTCATCGATTCCATCTGTTGGTGTCCCAGTCACCTTGCTGAGGTTGGCCATGAGCATTAAGAGGCCAATCCTCAAATCCTTGCTCTTGTTGAATTTCTTCAGGCCCATCTTCAACTGCTATTCCTTCTCGGTCTCATAGAACTCCTCTTCACCCACGCGGTCGCCCACTGCATCGATCATGCCCATCGTGAGCAGGCCTCGAAGTCTTTTCTTTGGTAGGTTCTTCGCGCCGATGTCAGCACTGTTGAGATCAGTGGGTATGGGACTCACTTGGATGATCTTGTCCCGCTCTTTCTGCTGTATCCACAGCATTGATGCGTCCATGCGTCGCGCCCGGCCAATGCCCTGCCGTTGTGTCATGCCACGGGCCGCGGAGCTGTCAGACCTGGCTTTAGTTTTGCATTGTGAACATCCTGCGACCAGGGCCATGAACTCACTCTCGCCTCAGGATAGGGCATTGGCCTTCTAGCTTCTCACTTTGCTGTCGATGAGGTTGCCGTCCAAATACAGCTGCATGGAAGTTGTGGACTTTCTATCATTCTTGTTGCCTGCGTGATCAGAGTCCGTCACGATCTCCAGCAGGTGCTGATCAGCTTCTTCAACTTCAGCTCCTTCTCTGAAGTCCGTCATAGACTGACCTTTCTTTCGTTCCTCCAGCCGGACTCCATATCCACCAGCGCCGAACAGGTAGGAGCATGCGTGCCAGGCATTTCGAAGAGCTTGCTTCGCTGGCTTCGACATGCGTCGCGCCAGGCATTGAATGGCATATTGCGCGTCAGGGCGCTCTCCGGCCATATCCATCAATCTCTCTATGTCACAATGTGACCTGCCGAGGTTGAACTGCCTCTTCAAGTAGAAGAACTTGTCTCCTTGGCCAAAAGGTCCCTTCTCCTCGACATTCCATTCCTTCTCCTCCTTGAAGTACCGCACAAGGTCCCTCACTTTGTCCTCTCTGCCGACAATGAACACATTGTCCACGTGCACTGTGAGGTAGATGAGGTGCCTGATGAACATCAGTGTTGGTTGCATAGGGTCCTGTTCCAGCCCATATTCCCTGCATGTCGTTGCGAACAGCTGGAACCACTGTGATGCTGCTGTTCTCTGACCTGGTAGGCATCTCAAGAGTTTGAATATTCTGTTGTCCTCTTGGACAAAGGCATTGAGGAACGCGTCCTTGATGTCCAACGGTCCAACGTGACCACCACAAACTCCCTCCTCAGGTTGAGCATGTAGTGGATGAGCAATTTGGGTATTGCCATGATGGATGTAGGAGCTGCCTCAAGTTCTACGCTGTTTCAAAACTGTCTCGCTACCAATCGCGCTCGTCGGAACCATCCTCCTTGTTCCACTCGATGCTTCCAGCGTAGGACCACTTTGGCGCTGATGATGTAGCCCTCAGTTTGTTCCACCTGTGACTGATCTGTTTCGACCATGGCGGGCATCTCAATCATGCGCTTGATCTCCGTGTCCCGTGCGGCCATGTCCAAACGCTCAAGCTCTTCTGCTGAGACTTCCGGGGACCGTCACCTTCATCTCCTCCATAGCTGTCCAGGTACTGTTCTTCTAGTTACTAGAATAACAAATCCTCCGGGTGAACAAGATGCAACTATGCATGAACCGGCAGAATCACCAAGAATGTCACCGACGAGTAGCCTGGGACATCTGTGTCCACCACACTACGCAGGAATAGAAGCAGTTGAACTACAGGCAAGAGAACCACATGGAGATGAAGAAGTGGACCCAGAGCTGATGCCAGATGAAGTACTAGAATTGGCCTTCTCACCCTCATCAAGTCTCTTGTTTGTTGGCGCACTCGTAGGAGTCCTTGGCGCTGTCGATGAACCGCCCATAGATAGCGTCACTCAGGGCGTCATTGGCTGCGCTTGCAGCCCTGGCACTTCAGCTCTTCTTCACTGGCATCCATCTCCAACGTAGGTTGCCTGTATCGTTGCGCTTGTCCGGCATGTTTCATCAAGATGCCCTGGGCAGAGTAACTCCATGGAAGACCTTGGGCTGGGAAGATCTCGGGTCCACTGGAGCTTTCTTCCGGCGATAACCTCCTGACGGTTCGCGCCTCATATGCTCCAGTTGTTGACAATACCACATGGTTGTCATTCCATGGATGTTTTGTCACCCAGATGCCCTTCTCGAATCCCGCGCTGCCTTTGTTGCGTTGCGATGGAGAAGAAGCTCAATGTTCTCAATGGTTCACTGGTCAGGCTACTCTTTCGGAAAGCCTTGCTGCCCAGCTGATTGAAGTCCTCTTCGCTCTCCAGCTGTGTCCAAAGGCCATCTTTGCCTTTCACAAGAGTCACGCGTGCCTTGTAGTCCTTCTCAATGCTGCTTGAAGGGTCGATCAACTGCATGGCTACTGGGTCGCTGTAGACAGCCACTCTATTTGGCAATCTGTGCCATCCCAGTGTCATCTCCATCTCCTGGACATACTTGCTCAGGTAGCCTTGAAGAGCCAAGATTCGTGCTGTGTCCCCTTCTCTCAAGTCTTGGTTCTGGATCTCCACAATTTTGTGAGTGCGCTGCAAAGATCCTGGCCTCACACTGCAGTGAGTTCCGGTCTGTGTTCAGTGGGATGTCAACAGCAGGTGAAGGCTGCCATCCACATTGCTCAAGGACCATCCTTTCCTGAGCAAGCTTCCAGCACATAGTATGGGGTGTTGGACGTTTCCCAAGACAAATTCCTCAACAATCTCCACACGCTTGCCACCTTTGTCCATCAATCTGATTCTGGCTCTCGTAACCCCATCATGCGCTATCTTTCGTCCTTGGGCGTCCACCATCTTCAACTCATCTCGTCCATCTTGTCGCATGCCCACATTGGCATAAGAACGGGGTAAGACAGAGATGTCAGCGCCACTGTCCAAGGTGATCAAACACTTCTCATCCTCCTCCTCATTGTTCATCCTCACCATATTCACAGCCATCTCCTCCTCATTGTCTTGGAGGTCTATGGCCACAATCATCACTCCATTGGGTACTTCCACTGTTGGCTCATAGCAATCCTGGTACTCGTTCTCATCCACGTCCTAGAACTCGTCCGTCTCATACTCCTCGTCCGTGAGCTCCACCATACCCACACGCCACGGGTAGTTCTCAGTCCTCTCCTCACGAGGTGTGGTGAGGTCAAAGACTTCCAATGAAGCTGCCTCATGGAGTTTCCAGTCTCACAATTTTCACCGATGCTGTATGCGTTGATGTAGCTCCTCCTCCACCAGTGTTCCCAGTAGATGAAGAGCTCGCACCGCCAGGATTTGTGCTTTCCTCGATCTGATTGACTCTTTTCCAACAGTCCTTTGCATAGTGGCCCATCTTGCCACATATGTGGCATGCTCCACTCTTGGATCCTTTGCCACCTTTGTCGCCACTTTTGCCCTTCTTGCCAGGGCCTTTCTCCCATAGGGCCTTTCCTTTGTCAGAGTCAGAGCCCTTCCATGACCCCTTTCCATCTTCGCTCTTTCCTTTGTCCTTTCCCTTGTCTTTGCCCTTGGAACCTTTGCCTTTGCTCTTGCCTCCTTTCTTTCCTTTTCCACTCTTGCCGATGTAGTCCGCCTCCATAGCAGTTGCATCGTCTCCCAAGGTGTGAGTGGGAAGCATGAGGCTATTCGAGGCATCCCATTTGGTTGTCACTGCTTCCAACTGAATGATGCGGTCTTTCAGCTGGTCGTAGGTTGTGGCATCTGTCAGCCATAGATGTGGGCGCTGCCGGATCTGTAGAGGACATGCCAGCAACACAGCGGCCACTTTGGCGTCGTCGGAGTACTTCTGGTTTGAAATCCGCTCGTACTCCAAGATCAATGCTTCAAATTGGGGAAGCTGCTCTGAGACCGACTTCCCTTCTGCAAAGTGAATTCTTGAAAGCTGACTCAACAAAGCCAAGGCTCTAGCTCTGGTGGCCGGCTGCATTTCTTTCAGCAATATCTGCCAAGCTTCAAACCCGTTCTCGTTCTTGACATGGCGGATGAGCTTCAAAGGTCGCTGCCGTAGGTAGGAGGTCAGCAAGCTGTACAATCGTACTGCCTTGGCCCTCGTCTCATCTGTCATATCTCCAATGTCATAGTTTGCCTCCACATTGTTCTCCACCATGTCCATGCTCTGTGCCATAGACGGGTCCAAACCCTTCACATTGTTCAGAAATGAGAACTTCCAGTCACTCCACAACTTCAATTCTGCTTCTCTGCCATCTGGCTTGAACACATCTGGTGACTTCAGATGTCGAAGTATAGAACTGTGAGGCCTGGTTGATGGCCAGGCGCTCAAGCGCAGTTGCCACTTGTCTCAGGCTTTCTTCAGCCATTGCTTTCCAACCAAAAACCTTCGGGTAGTAGGCCTTGGTCTCCACCGTCTCACAACTCGCTGTGCTGTCAAGGCTCAGCCCTGCGTAGGATATGATATCCCAGAACCGCCAGTTGAACACTAGCTCACTCAACTTCTCCTGCCCTGTGCTATCTCTCACCACTTCAGATCCTCTTCACGAACCGCCACTTTGCTGGCACCACCACAATGACCTCCTTCACCATGGATCAGTTCCTCCTGTTGCAGTAGAGACACTCGTAGAGCTCTATCACTCTTCACTCACCTGATCTTCGCAATGTGAACTTCCGTCTCAATGCTCAGAGTGTAGATCCTTCTCACCTTTGTCCTCCCTGTCCTCGGTGTGATCGAGTTGGCCTGGAAATACTGGATCTCCTGAGCCGCAGCTGATCCTACCCCGCTGGCGAGTCCGGCAAGGATGATCAGCTCAATCAGCCAAATGGCCGTGAATGTAGTTCCTCCCTTGGATCTGGTACTTCTCGATGTCCGCGTCATAGTGACAGGGAGCGAAGGTGCCGTAGGGCTCGTAGTGCTCGTGGTGCCAGTGCGTGGGTAACGGAGCCCCGGTGCTTTACGACCAGGGCTCCGCTACCATGAAGAGGTGCGGAGCGCGTGTTCACTCGTCATGCGCTGTTGCGTTCATGAACCTGTGACATGTGCTTACATGTCTGACTGACTGCTCTCATGCGTTTGCCTAGATTCAGTGTATGTATGTATGTATGGATGTATGTATGTATGTATGTAATTTATCTATCTATTTATCTAATCTATCTATCTAATCTATCTATGTATCTATCTATCTATCTATGTATCTGTGTATGTATGTATGTATGTAGGTATGTAGGTGTGTATGTATGTAGTTTTCAATGTATGCTCAATGTAAGACCTACCGACATAAAGATTTTGGTTCCGACGTTTTTGGACGGATCTCGTGTGGCCAGGGGCGACTAAAATCAGGAAATTAGCTACTATTAACAAAGGGCATCGCTACTAGGAGCAAGGACGCTACTAGTAGCTCCTGGCCTTACTACTAGGAACAAGAAGCTACTAGTTACTAGTAACAAGGGCATTACTACTAGTGTTACTAGTAGCAAGGACTCCTGATTTGTGCCCAGGACATCTGATGCAATGAGTAATTGTGGTTGTATTGCTTGCTCCAACCATGTGCACTGCAAGTTGTGTGAACCATGAATGAGCTGTCTACTGTAGCTACACAAAGACGTAGCCTGAAACCAAGCAAAGTATTGGTACCAGTCACACTCCAAATAAGCCGCATATTGCAGTTATAAGTTACAATATGTTACAATGATGTCCTGGACATACACATGCATCGAGGTTCAAAAGGGCTCCAAGTCAATGGTTCTGTCGGAAAAAAGCTGTGATTGCGTTTCGTGCTCGCCAGGGGGCAGTAGTTCCCGGCAAGGGCAGCATCAACCACGTCCTTGTCAGTTTGAGCACTGCCAAGTAAGCAGGCTTTGGCTCCAACCGCGCCACAAGCATCGGCCTTTGTATTGAACTGCTGAATTTGATCCTGGCAACATCGAGGAGAGTCGAACAAAATTGCACAGCTGAATTGCACAAAGTGGCCTCAATCCTTAAGTAGCTTGTAAGCGAAGTAGAACACCCATGGTGGCCAGGTGGCCATGTTTCGCCTCGTTGATCCTCAGGAGGTTTTGTTGATGTTGCCTGAAACAATACACTGCCAAACTTACCAAAGGACCGAAGGGGGACGTCAACCGGAAGTAGAATCCTACATTAGCAGAAAATAGCAGAAAGGTCCCGGGGAACGTGGATCCACAACAATCTCAATCTACAAATACCCGCGTGCTTCTATCAACTTGGATGTGATTCAATTGATCATGCGAGGACTCGATGGTGTCTCCTGCTGGACAGCGATGGTAGGCTCCACAACGATGACAATGCCCTGGTTTGCTTGCCAGCTCAGCAATGCCACCTCACAAATTAAACAGTCTGGCCTTGCTCAACAATGTAGATCTCTCAGTGTGAACACTGCAACAAGCCCATCGTGACACCCAAAAACACCAACAAAACACGTACCTTCACCGAGCTCAAAACGACTCAACATGTGACCCAGCTGCCAATTGATATATCAAAGACTTTCCAGCTGCCGTGGGCCAGTACATCTCCAGGTCCTGCAGGCCGAATTTCAATGTCGAACCTCCAACGCAAAGCAACTTCTCATGTCATGCACATGGAGTATATAAAACATGGTGGACTGGGGGAGTTTCCAAATCCAAGTGCGCTGCAACGTCATGTAACACGTAAGCATTCTTCTTCAAACACCTTCCTTTTGAGTAACCCAGTGCAAGACATCCATCTGAAGGGCCCAAAGGAGTCAGCCTATAGATCCCCAGAGGCTCCAACATCGTGGCGTGGTCTGAAAGAAGACGACACGGACCGAATGTATGCGTTCTGTGGAGATGAATGGGACGCGTTTCGCCCGGGCTTTCTAATCTGTGTTCTTATGAGCAAACAAGTTCTCTGTGATTGTATTCCAGTATTATTAGCCACCTACTCTGCAAAAGTGACCAATGTTCAGTACGAATGCAAGAGCTCCAAAAATGGGGCAACGCACGGTTTCCGTTTGCTGGGACTGTCCTGGTGGCACAAGACGGCTCTCAAAGCCTCCTCTTGTCCTTCTCGGTATTCCTCATGGCCAAAGAAGTCCTCACAACCAACCAACAAGCAAATGTCGCACATGTCCACAACTCTTAGGCTCAAATATTTGTTGGCGACTAGTGACATCATCCTTACAGTGCCTCGTTACTTGTCCACAAGGTTTTGATCCTTTCCTTCCATCCACCACCCCATGATACCTCACCAAAAGAATCCACAGCTCATCCCCACTAATCCCCACTCCTTCATGAGTCCTCGGGCTGAGGCCATCAAACCTTCCAGCACTTCTGGCCACTCCTGGATGCAGCGGAGGCTTTCGCGATGGTCCGCAGAGGTCCGAGGATGTCCGAGGTGCGCGGAACAGCAGTGGTGGAACGAAAGGACTGCCGCACTGGAAGTGGTCTTCAGTCAGGCTGGTCTCTGCAGCTGGGCTGTAATTGTATGGCTGGACTATTGAACACCAACGAGAAAAGGTGGCGATGGACTGGTCTCACTAGTACAACGAGGGTGCCTCTAGCTAGTACCCCCCTGTAGTGCCGTCAAAAATCTTATATTTATATATCTACAAGTAGTTCCCGGGCAAGCCGGCGGCGGAAGTTTCCTATAAGAAGAAATTGACCTATAGGAGTGTCCACGTTCTCTCCAACATGCGCGTCCTCCAGTCAAACGCACGCGCTCCGGACTTTTGACCCACGGGATTCCACGTGTGTAAGGTGTGTGTGTGTGCCCCCTGCGAGAGATGACACACATCCGGCCACCACGACTTGCCAAGGATGCGGTCCACATCGACACACATCCCACCGTGGCATTCTTCAGTGGCGGCAAACCTTGCATATCACACATCGGACTGAATGGAATCCGAATTTGAATGTAAAATCTGTCTTGAACTCTGAGACTATGTATGATGAGTCTTGTATGATGAGGGGTGTATGACAAGTGATGAATGATGAGTGGTGTATGTTGAGTGGTGTATGATGAGTGGTGTATGACGAGTGGTGTATGATGAGTGGTGTACGCTGACTGGTGTATGATGTCTTGACCAGCAGTTGAATGTCCTGTCCTGCATAACTGCAACCAAATACTATCAGTATGAACTGAACGTGCACGCCGCGAGAGATGACTCAGCAGCGAGAGATGACTCAGTCGCGAGAGATGACTCAGCCGCGAGAGATGGCTATAGCGAGAGCTGACTCAGCAGCGAGAGATGAATGAGCAGCGAGAGATGACTCCTCCGCGTACTACACTGTTCGCCAGTACAACTCTAGTTGTACTACGAAGTCGCCAGTCCTCAGCTTCTAGCTGCACAGATTGCTCCGCGTGCTGAAGTTGTACTACAAAGTCGCCAGTTCTCATCGTCCAGCTTGCCAGATACTCCGCCTGCTAAAGTTGTACTACAAAGTCGCCAGTTCTCATCGTCCAGCTTGCCAGATACTCCGCGTACTAAGGTTGTACTAGAAAGTCGCCAGTTCTCACCATCCAGCTCCACAGATACTCCGCGTACTAAAGTTGTACTACAAAGTCGCCAGTTCTCAGCTTCCAGCTCTACAGATTGCTCCGCGTACTAAAGTTGTACTACAAAGTCGCCAGTCCTCCTCGTCCAGCTCGCCAGATACTCCGTGGTTGTACTACGAAGTCGCCAGTTCTCAGCTTCTAGCTGCACAGATTGCCCCGCGTACTGAAGTTGTACTACAAAGTCGCCAGTTCTCATCGTCCAGCTTGCCAGATACTCCGCGTACTAAAGTTGTACTACAATGTCGCCAGTTCTCAGCTTCCAGCTCTACAGATTGCTCCGCGTACTAAAGTTGTACTAGAAAGTCGCCAGTTCTCAGCTTCCAGCTCTACAGATTGCTCCGCGTACTAGAGTTGCACTAGAAAGTCGCCAGTTCTCAGCTTCCAGCTCCACAGATTGCTCCGCGTACTAAAGTTGTACTAGAAAGTCGCCAGTTCTCAGCTTCCAGCTCCACAGATTGCTCCGCGTACTAAAGTTGTACTAGAAAGTCGCCAGTTCTCAGCTTCTAGCTGCACAGATTGCTCCGCGTACTAAAGTTGTACTAGAAAGTCGCCAGTTCTCAGCTTCCAGCTCCACAGATACTCCGCGTACTAAAGTTGGACTACAAAGTCGCCAGTTCTCCTCGTCCAGCTCGCCAGATACTCCGTGGTTGTACTACGAAGACGCCAGTTCTCAGCTTCTAGCTGCACAGATTGCCCCGCGTACTGAAGTTGTACTACAAAGTCGCCAGTTCTCATCGCCCAGCTCGCCAGATACTCCGCGGACTAAAGTTGTACTACAAAGTCGCCAGTTCTCAGCTTCCAGCTCCCCAGATGCTGTGCCTGCACGAAATCTGCACATGGAGGTTCACAAAGTGTTGTGCCTGCCACGAAATCTGCCCATGGAGGTTCACAAAGTGCTGCACCTGCGACGAAATCTGCACAAGGAGGTGCACAAAGTGCTGTACCTGCCTCGAAATCTGCACATGGAGGTTCACAAAGTACTGTGCCTGCCGCGAAATCTGCACATGGAGATGCACAAAGTGCTGCACCTGCCACGACATCTGCACATGGAGGTTCACAAAGTGCTGCACCTGCCACGAAATCTGCACATGGAGGTTCACAAAGTGCTGCGCCTGCCACGAAATCTGCACATGGAGGTTCACAAAGTGCTGCACCTGCCACGAAATCTGCACATGGAGGTTCACAAAAGTGTTGTGCCTGCCACGAAATCTGCACATGCAGGTTCACAAAGTGCTGTGCCTGCCACGAAATCTGCACTTCAAGAAACAAGTGAAAACTCTAATCCCAATGGACGGACGATTCCGACCATGCCGAGCATGACCCGAGACCGTCTCGCAACCGTCGTTCCGCAGACCTTGACTTGCCAGCTTCGGAGTCACCGGTTCCATTGCAAAATACAGCATTTCGTGCCTTCGCTATCTCTCCACAACGCATTTTGTATTGCGCCTGCCACGACATCTGCACATGGAGGTTCAAAAAGTGCTGCACCTGCCGCGAAATCTGCACAAAGTGCTGCACCTGCCACGACATCTGCACATGGAGGTTCACAAAGTGCTGCACCTGCCACGAAATCTGCACATGGAGGTTCACAAAGTGCTGTGCCTGCCACGAAATCTGCACATGGAGGTACACAAAGTGCTGCGCCTGCCACGAAATCTGCACATGGAGGTACACAAAGTGCTGCACCCTGCCACGAAATCTGCACATGGAGGTTCACAAAGTGCTGCACCTGCCACGAAATCTGCACTTCAAGAAACAAGTGAAAACTCTATCCCAATGGACGGACGATTCCGACCATGCCCCGAGCATGATCCGAGCATGACCCGAGACCGTCTCGCAACCGTCGTTCCGCAGACCTTGACTTGCCAGCTTCGGAGCCACCGGTTCCATTGAAAAATACAGCGTTTCGTGCCTTCGCTATCTCTCCACAACGCATTTTGTATTGCGCCTGCCACGAAATCTGCACATGGAGGTGCACAAAGTGCTGTGCCTGCCACGAAATCTGCACATGGAGGTTCACAAAGTGCTGCACCTACCACGACATCTGCACATGGAGGTTCACAAAGTGCTGCACCTGCCACGAAATCTGCACATGGAGGTTCACAAAGTGCTGCACCTGCCACGAAATCTGCACCTGGAGCTGGAGTTGCCTGGAGCTTGAGCTGTTGAAACCAGAGCTGGTGTATGAGCGGTGTATGATGACTGGTGTATGATGAGTGGTGTGTGATCAGTCGTGTATGATGAGTGGTGTATGATGAGTAGTGTATGATGAGTGGTGTATGATGAGTGGTGTATGATGAGTGGTGTATGATGAGTGGTGTATGATGAGTGGTGCATGATGAGTGGTGTATGATGAGTGGTGTATGATGAGTGGAGTATGATGAGTGGTGTATGATGAGTGGTGTATGATGAGTGGTGTATGATGAGTGGTGTATGCTGACTGGTGTATGATGAGTGGTGTATGATGAGTGGTGTATGATGAGTGGTGTATGATGAGTGGTGTATGATGAGTGGTGTATGATGAGTGGTGGTTGAACAGCTGTTGAATGTCCGTAACACGGAAGTTTTGCACACTAAACTTCCTTTGATAATCTCTATTGCGTATATATTATATATTGTTGCTTGTGCTTCTGCAGCAGTGATCCTCCAAATTTATTAAGGTTACATACCAAGCACTGACGAAAGCAAGACCACCAGCATCAGTGAAGAAGAAAACGTGGACTCTCTTCACATATATAGTATATGATAATATGATAGTTATAACAAACACGTTCTAAATGCAACTATACCAACAGGAATCAAAACTGAGCCCAGCTCTCTTTCACAAGCTGTCCTC
>CAXIVM010001594.1:0-15698 GCA_964035705.1 Porites rus | reverse complement strand
CTCATCACCTCCCCCCTTCAGGGGGAGGCGGGTGTCTTTGATGCAACACCTCCAAATTTTTTCAAAGCCACAGCCTGCTCTCTGCAGGTCATTTGTTATCTTTCATTTTCGTATGCTTGACCAACGATCCCACAAAGCCATGCCCCCCGCGATCTGGGATAGGGGCAGCGACATCAGTGCTTGGTCAACGAGAGTCTGATTAGGTGAGTCCCTCAACGTCGTGATGTCATCTGTCAAACTCTACCTTCTCGTCCTGACACAGACCCAATGTCAGACATGCACTCGAGCAACGACAAAGAGCAGGACGGAATTTTGTATCGCAGACCGGAGGATCTTTCGTGACAGACTAGGCCAACAAGGAGCAAACCAAAGCTAGCATAGGCTGAGTCGTGCTCTTGGATATAAGTTTTGACTTGCCTGGCTCCGAAACTGGCTTGGAAAGTACCTCACATCTGCATCCAGTCTTGCTCACCGACGACCGAGCTGTCGCCGCGAGATTGTTGCAAATACTCGATGCCCAACAATCCAACAAACAGGAAATTTGCTATGTGATGGTCCTGAACTGAGCGCAGCTTGAACTAAGAATTCGTGGCCCCGTTTCACCCTCCGTGATTGATCTCCGGATCTTCACTTCTCTTTTCACATCTCGAGTAGATATGAGCCTGCTTCGGTTCGGGTTTTGCTTGTCGTGGTTGTTGGGTTTGTTTGTTTGGTTTGGTGCTTTGGTGTCCATTTGCTGTGCCTCTTTGTTATGGCTCATATCTTCTCATTCTACTTTTCGAATTCATCTATGGTGACTTGTGCCTCTCGGCACACATAGCGCCCGTACCCGTGCAAAAAAAATGCAAGCAAATCTGACCCATTATGAAGACCTCACTCAGTTGGAGGACGACATCCTCAGCTTCCTGCCAACCGTTTCCGACATTGACGTCTTTGGCTGCGAAGTTGATCTCATTGAGCTGGATACACAGTCACCCTTGTCAGAAGCCTTCCATACCGTGCTGTTGCAGCAGAAGAAGCTGCAAATCATAGTCCGGCCCTGCCTGGAAGAAGCCACTCTATCTGGCAATTCCAAGAGAGTGACAGAGAGGTTGCAGCAGGAATGAAGCATGTGGGTTTTGCAGCCTGGCAAGGTTGCCAGCAGTTGCAGATTGTCAAACTCCCTCCCTCGGTCATCAGCCTTGAGGATGGAGCCTTTCAAGGCTGCTATGTCCTCAGGGAGATCACAGCCCCGGGATGTGTCCAGTACAGCCGAAGGGTGTTTGCTGAGTGCTGCTCCCTTAGTAGGGTAGGTATCGGCAAAGGAGCGGACGACACCAACATCCTTGCACCAGGGGCACAGCTGGGCCGTTTTGCCTTCGAAAGTTGTCTCACGCTCACGTCTATCGCTTTTGCAATGGACCAAACCAGCAAGCCTAGAAGACTGCCTGATGGCAGCTTCTGCGGAGCTGGAATCGAAAGCCTTTGTCTCCCAAGTGACTTTCATAGCATCGGCCCGCGGGCATGTGAAAACTGCAAGCGGCTTGTCGAAGTCAACCTCATGTGCACAGAGGTCACAGCTCTCCTCAAGTCCACCTTTGCCCACTGTGTCGCTCCAACTGACGTCTGGCTACCGCTAAGATTAACGCGAATAGGCAAAGAAGTTTTCCTTAGCTGTATAGCGCTCCGAGAGGTCGTCATTCCGACCGAGCTCCAGGACATCGGCATTCGTGCCTTTTGTGGGTGTGAGCAGCTAAGGCGTTTCATGCCCCTTGATTGGGGAGAGATTGATAAGACCATCCAAGCAGAACACAATGCCTTCCTGTTGTGCGACAACTTTGAAAGGGCATCTTGGGTAGAGCTCCTTCCATCTGAAGGACCAGACTCTGACGCCTTTGACGAGGAGCTTCATACCGAATTCCCCTGACCCCTAATGCAGCTTGCTAAACAACCAAGGTGGGTGCCTTAGCACCTGTCCTGGGTAGAAAGCCCCCATTCAGGCGTGTCCTGACCCAAGCACAAGAGAAAGGAGCATACCATCCCCCCTACCTATCGCTCAGGGATACAATGTGGTGTTCCAGCTAGAGAAGACTACTCTAGGCATGGGAATTAATTAGCAAACCTCCCCAGGCAAATCACTGGACCACCAATCAAGCGGTAGCCAGGGTAGGTGCCTTAGCATTTGTCCTGTGCGATAAACCCGAGCGGCGAGAGTCATTTTCCTTTGTCGAGAATCGCAGAGGAGGGACAAACCTCAAGCCCTGACGACCACAGAGTGAAGCTACTGGCTCAAACAGCGACCTAAGGTAGCAGCCACCCATGGAACCCACTATTTCATCAGACGACAGCTCCCCCCCTGAATGCGAGCCGGTCATGGATTGCCATTTGGTGCTAACCACCCTTTCGGGTACGATCGTAAACATCTCTATGAGCGTAGCCAAGTTTGATCGATTTGAGGACCTGGAGGACCATGTAGTTGATTACCTCGCTTCGGTGACTGATCTCAAGGTCTTCGGGTGCACCATCGACTTCTTGCAAGTGGCCACGCAGACCTACCTAGAGAACCCACTCTTCCCCTCCGCAACATTCCGCTGGCTGTCCATGTCCCCATGAACCCAGAGGAAATAGTCCCGGAAGGGCGTTTGCAGGTGTACCACGTCTACGTCATGTCAGCATTGAGCCAGGTATCAGATTCATTGGTGCAGAAGCTTGGCAATCTTGCCGACAGCTTCGGATCGTCAGAATGCCGGCAACAGTCGTTGGTATCGCTGACAATGCGTTTCGAGGTTGCCAACTGCTCAACAGTGTCACTGCACCTGGCTGCCGGGAGTTTGGCTATAAAGCCTTTGCGGACTGCAGTTCCTGGCAAAGGGTGTATGCAAATGAGGGAGTTGCCAACCAGTTTTGTAGCGCCGCCCAATTTGGGCAGTACCTCTTTCGAGATTGCATCAACCTCGCCGATTTTGTCCTGCGAGAGACTTCCCCCCTACACGGGTCGCCGCCGCAAAGCAACTGCCAGAGAACTGGCACAAGGCTGCCTCAGCTCCACGGGGATAAGTACACTCACACTCACGCAGGACTTCTCGGTAATAGGGGCACATGCCTGTGACAATTGTCACTCACTAAAGAAAGTGGATATCTCCAACACAAAGATTGAAGAAATCCAAGAATTCACCTTTGTGCACTGCACTAGCCTCAGTGAAGTCAATCTGCCTCCTACGCTCCACACCATTAGAGTCAAAGCTTTCATGAACTGCGCGGCCCTGCCAGAGCTTGCCATACCACCTTCACTAAGGTATATAGCAAGTAGAGCCTTTCTAGACTGCACTGCACTCCGGAGACTGCAGGCCGGCATAAGTGGAGAGGAGTATATGCAGAAGAAAATGCCTTTGCCATTTGTCCAGCCATGAGATGGCCACCGTGGCTACACATGATTCCCGACACAGGGCATGTGTCAGGTTTAGCGTAAAGTAATTTTCTCTCACTCTGCAGATGTCCTAGCTTGCTCAATACTGAGCAACTCAGCAACAATGGGGGAAGAAAATGCCTTTGCCACATGCCCAGGGATGAGATGGCCGCCCTGGTTGCATAGCCCGGACGGATTGGGGCCTGTCAGAGGCATGTGCAAAACAGGGAGAGGTGGACCCGAGAGGGTCCGGGGGACGTTAAACTCTAGGTATAGCGCAGGGGAGTTGCTGAAGGCCCCCGTCCCTAACGAACCGTGAATGAACACGGTACCTTGGTACTCCCTAGTTGGGGTGGCCCCACATGTCACACCCTCGTTTGTGTTTGCGCACATCCTTGGGTGATCGTGCGGTCTCCGGTTCGCCGGACGCCGATCGGTACTCACGTGGTACGGGATCGACGGGTCTCACCTCACATGGTGTCTAGGTTGGCCACAACCTCGGATGACATCGGGGAACAGGCAAGGTCGGTGAACCTCTGAGGGATTCGTTCTCGAGGAGGGGTCAACGGGGCAACCCGTTGGCTAACGGTCAAAATTCATCGTGGGTAGGTGGACAAGACCGTCGGTTCCTCCCTAACAGTGTTAGGGTCCTGTCGCGAGACAGGTTGTACCCCACTGGGGTGCATGGGATCGCTAACGACTGGGTCACCGACCGGTCCACTCTCTCCTTTGAGAGTGGGCTCAATGTTCGGGCGGTTCGAGCTGTGCTCCGTTGGGACTGGGATCACTGAAAAGGTGATCAAGTCTGACCTTTCTGGTTGGACTTCTCCTGAGTTGTCTTGGGAGTCCGGGAACCTTCGCGGGCCCACTTGGTGCCTTACCTTGCGTGCTGTTGCTGGCTTGCTTGTGGTGGGAAATGAATGGTTTCTAGGATTTCCACGTCCCTTCGGGGGGAAATGAATGGTTTTCTCTGTCTCCACGTCCCACCACTTGCTTGCTGGCTTCGGTGCGCTTGGTTTGGCTCGGCCTTGTGGGTGGAAAGGGGAGCGCCCCCGGCTGCGCCAGGTGTGTCACTGGTGCACTGGTGGAGGTAGAGCCAAGGGCTCCCTCCCAGTGTGCTAACACTTGGAGGCCAAAGCTCTCAAGCGATGATTCCAGATACGGGTTACGTGGCTGGCTTAGCCTGAAATGATTCTCACTCACTCAAAAAATGTCCTAGTCTGGACAGTGAGGCTTTTTCATCCGCAAGATAATAATGCGTAGCTTACTGGAGGAGGTCATAAACAGAATCCGGACACAGAACTGGCCACCGCCTAGGATACATGTCTTTTATTGCCCACCATCCCTGACAGCAGCCACGTCTGGGTGCGAGCCTTAGGCGAGTTGAAAAAAGAGTGTACCTAATATAACCTGTAGCTGTACTGCGTAATCGGGTGGCATAACTGTCGACCGCCACCCCCAGTTCAGGGTTCCGCAAGAGACTCCGCGCTCCTGTCCAGTGTTCTATAGGCTCAAGGTAGCAATAGGTGCGAGTCGCGATTATGGCAAACGCTATGCCTAGGTATGGCCTACAAGGGAGTGAGGCAAGATCATCAGCACCGACTCTCACACTCACCACCCTGGCGGGCGAGGAAATCCAACTTGCCATCGATCCGCACGAGCGCGATAAGCTTCTTGATTTTGAAAATGCAGTGCTGGAGCAGCTCCCCTATAGAGGAAATAGCAGCACCTTCGGCTGCGAGCTGCAATTCGTACAAAAGGATACCCATGAAGTTTTGGCCGACCCCATTCGGAGCACGCTACGTGCCAACCAGTGTTTCTACGTGATTGCCCGACAGTGCTTGGTGGAAGCAGCGCACAAAGGGCGTCACACGGGTGACGCCAAAGCCATTCGTGTACCGTTTGACATGACTGACCGAATACTACCTCAAGCGTTTTCTTTCCACACGGAAGTCCGCCATGTCCAAGTGGAAGCAGGCATCCGGATTGTAGGGGAAGCTGCTTGGAGGAGCTGTCAGCAACTACAAGTGGTCCACTTGCCAAACACAGTCGTCTGTCTGCGGCGTGGGGTATTTCGCAGATGTTATCTCTTACGTGCTGTGACGGCCCCTGGGTGCAGACAATTCGGCATCAAAGTTTTCGAGGCATGTTGCTCATTAACACAAATTGGGGCGACTCAACACTCAGATAATCAATTAGCCCCTCAAGCACAATTTCGGCCTCGAGCGTTTGAAAAGTGTACGGCCCTGCGCACCTCAACATGGAACAGACAGAATATGACCCTGCCAACCCAAACAGATGCTTGCCCGCATGTTGTTTCCTGGAAGCAGGAATTGTGTCACTCTCCCTGCCACCAGATTTTAATTTGGTTGGGCCGGCAGCCTGTGCGCGCTGCCAGCAGTTGCAGATCGTTGACCTGTCTCGAACAGACATAAAAGAAATACTGGGCTCGACCTTTGCGCACTGCTCGCAATTACAGCAGCTCAGACTTTCACGGAAGTTGCGAATCACAGAACAGGAAGCTTTCTTCCGGTGTGCCTCACTGCAGGAGGTCTGCGCCCCACCGTCCCTGCTTTACATAGCGAGGCGGGCTTTTGCAGGCTGCGCGCAACTTCGCTCATTCTGTAAAACGGGGAAGAGCACGACTTGGAGAGGAACATATGCCCGGATCAATGCTTTTGACAAATGCGAGCAACTGAACAAGCCCGCGTGGCTCCGTTTCTCGCCGCCGAATGCCAAAGACCAGTGGAGAGAAGATTTCACAGAAGCAGTATCCTAGGGCTTATAATTGCCCATCATATAGTGTCTGCGTAGAGGTTTCTTCCCCCACTTTTGAGCGCTTGCCAGTCTTCGACGACCAACTAGAGTCACTATTTTGCCCTCATCACCTACGAATGTCTGAGCCCACCGGGATGAGAGCCCTAGCTCCTTGTCCCTGGCAGGCGGGAGGTAGCAGAATGGTGATGGACAGCGCCCAGGGGGAACCTTAGTTACTCATCTGCGGCTGCTGAACCATAGCCAATCTTGTACAAAGATGGCGCAAGAACCATGCTAGGATAGGTCCTGGGTTTCACTTGTCTCACACGGGCCTTGCGTGTAGTTGGATGGTGTCTTTCCATGCACACCATCTCACGAATGACTCACCCCTGTGGCGCTCGCGTGAGAGCCAAGGGGTGCGAAGGAGACCTCCCACGTGGGAGGTAACGCAGCGCCCTCGTCAGCAGTCCGTTCGTTGCCTTGGCCCCACTGCCAGACTCATGATCTGCCTCTCACTTCGCTCGTGCAATCAGTTGTATGGGTTGTACCACGAAAAGGGAATTTTCCTTGGCTTGCCTGGCTTTTGCAACCACTGACTCCTTTGGCAAGTGTCATTACTGCTGATATCCACCCTGGGCCTTTTTGCAGAAAGTCGCAAAACCCTGTGTGCCACTCCTTAGCGTGGCTAGTGCGACTTTATCTTGACAACAGAAAGTGGCCACCTTTGACTGGCCGCATAGAGATGCGCTTCCACACTCAAAGACACTTGACATTTTCGTAGTGAATTCAGGCCCTTAGCTAGTATTCAGCCACTTCTTCTCACCTGTCTCACCTTAGTACAGTGGAAACACAACCAGCTTTGATGGGGAACTGGTCGTGGCCTAGGTTGGTGTTTGTTGGGTTTTTGGTTCTGTTGCTTTTGGGGCTTTCTGGGTTGGGTTCTTGTGTCTTTTTCGCCATCAACATGTTGTGTTTCCTTCCCTTCATCGATGACCTGGGCACACCGCCCACATGGCGTCTGCACTCGTGAAAAAAAAGCGTGAGGTCCAGGTTAACAGTAGATGGGACGATGCGTTGGCCACCAATCCCTGCTTGATCAAGACGATACAGCTGACTGGAAGAGCACGACTTGGAGAGGAACATATGCCCGGATCAATGCTTTTGACAAATGCGAGCAACTGAACAAGCCCGCGTGGCTCCGTTTCTCGCCGCCGAATGCCAAAGACCAGTGGAGAGAAGATTTCACAGAAGCAGTATCCTAGGGCTTATAATTGCCCATCATATGGTGTCTGCGTAGAGGTTTCTTCCCCCACTTTTGAGCGCTTGCCAGTCTTCGACGACCGACTAGAGTCACTATTTTGCCCTCATCACCTACGAATGTCTGAGCCCACCGGGATGAGAGCCCTAGCTCCTTGTCCCTGGCAGGCGGGAGGTAGCAGAATGGTGATGGACAGCGCCCAGGGGGAACCTTAGTTACTCATCTGCGGCTGCTGAACCATAGCCAATCTTGTACAAAGATGGCACAAGAACCATGCTAGGATAGGTCCTGGGTTTCACTTGTCTCACACGGGCTTTGCGTGTAGTTGGACGGTGTCTTTCCATGCACACCATCTCACGAATGACTCACCCCTGTGGCGCTCGCGTGAGAGCCAAGGGGTGCGAAGGAGACCTCCCACGTGGGAGGTAACGCAGCGCCCTCGTCAGCAGTCCGTTCGTTGCCTTGGCCCCACTGCCAGACTCATGATCTGCCTCTCACTTCGCTCGTGCAATCAGTTGTATGGGTTGTACCACGAAAAGGGAATTTTCCTTGGCTTGCCTGGCTTTTGCAACCACTGACTCCTTTGGCAAGTGTCATTACTGCTGATATCCATCCTGGGCCTTTTTGCAGAAAGTCGCAAAACCCTGTGTGCCACTCCTTAGCGTGGCTAGTGCGACTTTATCTTGACAACAGAAAGTGGCCACCTTTGACTGGCCGCATAGAGATGCGCTTCCACACTCAAAGACACTTGACATTTTCGTAGTGAATTCAGGCCCTTAGCTAGTATTCAGCCACTTCTTCTCACCTGTCTCACCTTAGTACAGTGGAAACACAACCAGCTTTGATGGGGAACTGGTCGTGGCCTAGGTTGGTGTTTGTTGGGTTTTTGGTTCTGTTGCTTTTGGGGCTTTCTGGGTTGGGTTCTTGTGTCTTTTTCGCCATCAACATGTTGTGTTTCCTTCCCTTCATCGATGACCTGGGCACACCGCCCACATGGCGTCTGCACTCGTGAAAAAAAAGCGTGAGGTCCAGGTTAACAGTAGATGGGACGATGCGTTGGCCACCAATCCCTGCTTGATCAAGACGATACAGCTGACTGGAAGAGTATTCTGCATTAGTGAGTAATTGCGTCTTTGAACGACACTGACATGGGCTCGCTGCTAACCGGCAGAACAAAGGGTGACCTTCTAATGGCAGCTTTGGGATGTCTGTAGATGACATGTGTATACAATGGTCACCATGTCTAAGGACAAAGTGACGTGCATAGCTTGGGACAAGCTGGAGGGCTGCGCTACACGTGGCTTGCCCTTTCTCATGGATCGGCATTCACATGATTCCACACTTCTGCAACTTTAAGCAGAGTGTTTTCTGTGAGGGCTTGGCTGGAGAAGCCAACTTGCCAACAGTCATGTATGTCCATGACAATGCCAGCTGTCTTCCATGCCCTAACATACTTGAAGACCTCTTCTATCCACTGAGGGTCCTCTTGGTGTCCAACGATAGTAGTATCATCAACATAGCCAGCAACAACAAAAACCCGTGGGATTTGATTGAGCACCACAAAGATTGGATCCATGGCCAGGCAAAAGAAATAGACCGAGGTAGATCGACCCATGTCAACGCCTGAATGAACATTTCGTGCAGGCAATAATCGTCCCTGGACTTTATGTCGAATGCGCCTGCCGCTCGAAGGCCTTGGAGAGGTCGGCAAAGAGCGCTGAGGCAGGTGTGGAACCTTCTAGGGCTCCTTGAACTTCTAGCACCGCCCTCTGTGGTTCACGGAAAGAGTTTAACAGAGTTTGGGCCGGATGAAAGCTGTGTCGCGTGACGCGAAAGAGAATGGCAGCAGCTGTGCCGTCTTGCAGCCTGTCAAGAGTATCCGGCATGCCTAGCGGCCGAAAGAAGTCCGCTGTGGGCCCCTGTTTTGCTTTGGGGATCCAAACACTAGGTGGTACCAACGTACCAGACAATATATGATGAAAGTCATCGCGTAAGATCATAGCTGTTTGCTGCGGAAACACGCGCCACAGGGCTAACCCATCAGGGCCAGGTGCCGAATCCTTGGTGAGCAAGAGGTGTTCAATGTAGTCTTGTTCAGTAGGCTCGGGGATATTCGGCCACGGAGAAGTACACCGTCGGTAAGCCGAAAGCATACTATGCCATTCACAGTCATATTGAACAGGGTGAGTAAACCAAAAGTCTCGTGTTGCAAGCATGGCTTCATCGTATTCTAACGCGGTTCGACACTCCTGCCCATTCTGTTGTAACAAAGGGCCATGGTAGAAAGTGCCCCTAGGACAAACTGTCTTAAGCCTGTCCCAAAACAATTTCTGCCTTTGTGTTCTCTGAACAGGACCCGTGCTTTCTACACCAAATGGTAACTGTACATTTGCCGCAGCTGCGACCTCAGCAGCTTGTAGCGCTGCAGCCATGACAGCGGTCGGTATCAAGAAGCTTCCTTGCTGCATTTGCCACGGTTGGAGGAGTTCCGTGGCAGCACTTTGCTCATACAGCAGGCGTACTTCTTCACGCTGGATGTGCAAATAGGTTTGTTCTTTACCAAGTAGCTTGTAAAGTCGTTTTAAAAAGCGATAACCTTTTGAAATGACAGGAGTGACTTCTCCACCATCTCCAAACAATGGCGCGACAGTGGTGTGAGAGCACTGAGTGGGCAAGTTTGGTTTCTTGCGCCAAAGAAATCTTGCGCTTGAGGGCAAATAGTGAGGCCTGTCTCGCAAGGTTTTGTGGCCCATCAAAGGAGGCGGTTGGGTCTAAGAACACTTGTGTCGGAATAGTGTGATGCTTTTCTGACTGCGGATGTGGTCGGAGACGAGGTTTCATTTTTAGCCGTAGCATTAAGGCTTTGTGGTGACAGGTATCGATACGATATCTGCCATAGATGCGCGCAAAGAGTTGCGTTGTGTCAAGAAAGAGGCTAGGGACCAGGAAGCGGTCCAGTGCAGACTCTTGCTCCTGAAACTTGTAGGTGGGAAGCTCAGGGTCAACATTTGCTAGCCCTCCTTGTACGAGAAAATCGTCCCACGTTTGGAAATGGTGCTGATCACTTCGATTGAAATCACCGCCAACGAATACAGGGTGATTGTCTAGCGTGAGAATGGATTGCAATGTGGATGCGACAAAGGATTTTGAACTGCTTGGAGGTATGTACACCGAGACAAGCCAGATTGTACAGGCTTGATATTCAACACAGGCAGCAATAGCATAGTGCTTAACTAGTACTCGCTCATCTTTGACTTTCCACCCTGGAGGAAATAAGATTGCAACTCCTGCCTGCTCCCCTGGATTCTGTTTGGCCAGAGTAGCAACCACTTTTATTTCAGGCCATGAATGCAAGAGGTATTGAAGATTAGCCTGATTCCATTTAGTCTCTTGTAGCAAGACCGGAGCCGTCTTCAGCATGGTTCTGATAACCCACGTTTTATGTGTGTTGGTGGGCAAGCCCGGAGACCAGCTATTGAGGTTCCACGAGTGTATTCCTCGAATGGAAACTGGCAGGTCGCTAGGACGCTGCATACGGAAGTGCAGGACGCTGAGCCAGTGACAACCTCGAAAGGCGCTTTCCTCAACACGCACCACTGTAGCCGGCAGCTTGACAATCCTTAGTTGGCGACAATTTGCCCACGCAAGCGCCCCAGCGGTGTGTATGCCTGCTTCAACAACAACATGGTGCGATCGAGGGACCGCGAGGAAGGGACTTGACTGCTTTCGGATGGCCCCGATACGCACAACCTTCAAAGCCACACACTCTCGAACGACGAGAGTGAAGTTCTTATTTGCATGCAGAGCATCCCAGTTTGATCCTGTGGAAACTGCGTGGTTGGGTTTGTAAGATCCAGTTCACTACCAAAGACATCAAGCTCAGAGACTGTGGCCAAGTGATCGACGACTTCAAAGTCTTCGAACCTGTCGAACTGGGCAACTGTCATTGAGACAGTGACCTCTGCCTGCCAAGGAAGTGAGCAGGAGCTGGCAGTCCATAGTTGCTTCGTTCTCTGTCGAAGTGCTAGAAGGTGAGACAGGAGAAGTCGCCATCTCAAGGAGACACTGTCTGCAAGAAGCGGGCCCGCTTGAGCCAGCTTTGCCGGCCTAGGCCACCAACGCTCGCTGCGAGCTGCTCTGTATTTGGCAAGGGACGTTCGACGGGTCCATGGCAGGCGCTCTACGGGCATCCCGAACTTGACAGCGGTGCCACACGCTGGCCAAAGGCCATTTCCTGAATGCAAGCAAGAAGCAGTGGGCGTAAGCAAGTGGTGATGCAGGCATGCTATCGTGGTGGCGTCCGCGTGTCATGGCTGCATGCGCATGTGCGCATATGCGTGTGCGCAGACCACAATTGGCAATGTGAACATCCTGCCTTGAATTCTCTTGTTCACTGTGCACAGTTTTGTTTGAAGACGTTTCAAGTATATTCAGTCACCCTGACTTATTATCTTGCTTGCTTTATGCCGATACGCTGGCGCATGCATATATGTAGGCATGCTATCATGGTCGCGTGCGCATGCTGTCATGGTGGCACGCGCGTATGCGCATAAACGTATGCGCGTATTCCATATCTTTTGACGCGCAAAGTTCCTCATTGCTTTCTTTTCAATTTTTGTGCGAGGGCGGATTCTGTCGGCAGTGCTTCGTGTCAGGTGCTGTATTGAAATTTGATGAAAATCATCGTTTTCCATGTCGTGATAGACAGTATTGCTGGCATGATTACTTCTCACAAGCAACTTTTGTAGATGGTCGAATGCAGACAGACTTGGTCATGATTTTTGTAGCAACTTTGCAATTGCACTTCAGTTCGCTTTGCAAGTGCAACATGTCACTTGTTCTCAGTGAAGCTCGTGATCAATTTGTCTTCACTTTGTTTGCCCATCCGCAACCTGCAACGCTGCCTTTTGGGCATCATATTTGACCACAATGGTTCGGCGCAGTATGTTTCGTCAGCTTTCAAAGTTTCAGGTCCGAGCTAAAACCTTTCCAAGGTCAGGTTCTCAGAACCTTCGGCGTGTGTTTTCGCAAGTTAAATTGCTTCTCAAAAATTGATAGCTGGTTTTTCTAAAAACATAGAAAAAACAAATAAAGACGCTTGGCGAATATTGCGACTACCAAAGATTGTTCGACAGCTTTATAGCTAGAGGGTGGGAGGTAGGGCGTTCAATTAATTCGATTTTAAAGATGATGTTCCTTTTACATTTTCTAGGCAAGCGCTGACACCAAGGCTTCTTTGTGAGCAGTGGCTAATTGAAGCACTGAAGCCCGCTTGGGCTAGCTTTGCGAGCAACAGCTCAAACCAATGGTTTTGACACCGGGGCCAACATTTTTGTTTTGTGTCATACAGAAAGATTCACAACTAAGAGTGTTTTCCATTACGTAAGGATCAAAAAGCTTTCCTTTATTTTAGGATCGTCTATTTAATAACATATTGGTAGCATTTCACTGTTCAAACAGAACTCTTTTGAAGCATGAAATTGCCCCGGCACAAAATCTTTTGACCGATGTGGATATAAGAACAAAAAGATCCTGTTCTGGCCGCAAAAACGCGAAAGAAATTCGTCCACTGGAGAGCCATGAGAAGTTCCCGAAACAATCTCAGAAAGCTGGGGCTAACAATTGCGGCTGTTGGGTTGCAAAGCTGGGCCAATTTTAAACCTAGGTTGGCGTGTGGCACCGCATGCACACCCGTACGCATTTCTATAAGTGTGTGTGTGTGTGTTCGTTATGCTATGCGTGGTGCTTGCTTGCCTGCCTTTTTCTTGAGCCACAATGCAGAGGTAGGTTGCCTCGGTTTCAGTTTATAGTTCATGTAAGTTTCAATATTGCAATCATGGCGTATTTTTAGCCCTATGACTTTCCTCTATGAACCATGCACCCTCAAGGTCATTTTGGTGCATTTTATAGAATGTATTCTATAAAGAAAAAAACCGTGGTTCCCTATAAACTGAACCTACACCGGGGTGGGTCAATTTATAGAAACCCTGGGTTTTTAGGACAACATGAACCCTGGGTGCATGGATTTTATAGATGCAAGGATTTTGATGATGGCTCCTATACTCGAAGTATGTAACCCTGGGTAGCTTGATTATATAAAGAGCATTATATATTGACGTCTTCATTTTAATAGAGAGGCATGTATGGATGTGAGTGTGGGCATGCACTCTATCTTGATGGGCCGGGAAACTCAGGAGAGGAACAGTTGCTTTTCTTGTAGGCCGTCCCTATATCTTCTTTATTTGAGCTGTCAGTTGTTTGCAATTGTTTTCCATTGTGTTATTCACTCAATCTTGCCCACTCAGTAATTTTTCATGTACCCTGAATTGTAGAGAGCAATTAAGTCCTGCTACATAAAAACCCTGATTCTATAAAGGGGATTCCCAGGGGGTGACTGGGAGATATGGGATTGAGGCCTTCAAGAATGTGTGGACACGTGATTATTTTAGTGTGTGGCTGTTGGGAAGGAGAACATTTATGTGAACACATTTGTTGTGTTGTGTATTGTTATGTTTTGTTTTGTCACTGTGGATGTGTTTGGGTGCTTTGTGGATGTGAGTCGTTGGTTCATGTGCAGGTGGGAAGAAGAAAAACCTGAACCCTGTGTCCGGGTGTTGTCGTCCTTTTGTCCTTCTAATCCTCCAGTTGTCGTGCCGTTGTGTTCCTGCTCCTGCCGTCCTCTGGCTGCGCTGGCAAGCCCTGTCTCCTCTCTTGTCCTCTTGGTGTCTTCCTGTGCGAACCCTGTGTCCTTCTATTGTCCCTGTGCTGTCCTCTGGCCCGGCTGGCGAACGCGGTATTACGAACAACAGTGGAATTTAATCAGTTCACGCAAAAAGGCATGCTGAAACTGTTTGGGGTCTATGCTGACATTTCTTGTTGTTCCGCGTGCTTTGAAAACTGCTTTCAGAGCTGTTGTGCAAACCATATTGCTGTATAGCCGTTTTTATTGCTGGCGCTTTGTTGTCATGCGTAGATGCGGGATTGTTTCTTCAGCATCTGACACAGAAAAAGGGTGTTAACCATTGCTTTGACTGATTTTCATCGTTATTCATTTCCTGCTTCATCCATTTGGATTTTCATCCTTGGCTGTCGCTCACGCCCCGTAGCTCCTTTCATGCATTTCCTTGCCCCCTTGCGCTGAACCCGGCGTCACACCGCTGGGATATAATCAGGTGCAGCTGTGATCCAAAGCCTCACCGCCTTCACAGCTTCAGCCACGCCCCTCCGTTGCTTTAAAAACTGGGGTTTCCTTCCCCTGTTGGCCGAGAAGACCGCTGATGTCAAGGTGTGGAGGTTGAACACACACACACACACATACCTGAAAAATCCAAGGGTCTAAAGTGTTGGTTGCATTGCAAAAGCCAAACGTGGTGCCAAACAATCACAGCGGTTCAACTTTTCCGGCGTGGTAATGCACGGCTATGTTGCCACGATTGTCCAAGGCTTTATTTGAGCAATTGAAGCTGTATGTTCTGGGTGGTTTTTCAGTTTTTCCACGTGTTTTGGTCGAAACAGGGCACGGCATATTTGCGCGAAAAAGGGTCCACAAATCTTGCATTGCATAGTGCGCGACGACAATTGACGCCTTGGTCCATAGAGAGTCGCCGAGTTAGGCCTACTAATCAAGACAAAACTTATTGCACCACAGCACGGAACACATGGAGTTGCGAAGCTAAAACCCGAAATTGTGCGGGACAAGAACCGCTCCAGTGCATTGGACGCATCGCACTTAATGGCAGGATTTTCGACCAACCACCTTGCACATGTTTTCGTGTGCGCCATGCCTTACTACCAAGTCCAGCCTTGGAGGCGCTTTTCGCTTTCCTCGATGACATCAATGCCGTGCCTGGCCCCGAGTCCGACGAAATTTTTTAACCACCACCCAGCCGCCCACGCTCACACACCAGTTCCATATTGGCGAAACCCGAGCGTGGAACGCCGCCGGCTTCCCCCCACCATCGAGCCCCTCGGCCCCAAAGCTTGGGTCGGAGACCAAGCCCTGCCACCACATTTTTAAGGGCTCGCCGTGCTGGGCGTCTCTGTTGGCCACACCCGGTTCATCCACCAGGAGGTGCAGTTCAGCACACAATGGCGGCCGATCTGGAATGGTTCCAGGCCTTCCACCTCCAGGCAAGTTTTCTTTTCCCTACTGTGGCCGCCCATGGTGCAACTACCTCCTCCGCATGCTGCCGCTCTCCACCGCCAAAGCCTTCGCCCCTCCTCCACGTTGCCTCACTTTGTGAAATTTGGCGCGATTGCCCCGCTTGGCCAAAACAACAGGGGAGTCATGGTGATTCC
>CAXIVM010001593.1:0-24325 GCA_964035705.1 Porites rus | reverse complement strand
GACAAAGGAAATCCTGGGCTAGACACTGGTGCAAAGGATACACGTGTTTTCTTTAACTGACTGTGGACCCACATGTAACTCCTTTGTTCTTGTGTAGTTATATGACTTTGAAACCATATATACTTAACAGGCAAGAATCGACTTGGCGTTCTCGCCTGTCAATAACTTCCCACATGAATCCGATTTGGGTTTGAGGGCTTGCTGACGAAGAAGTACTTCAACCCGCGCTTTCTCTCCAATCTTCCTTGGTTTAGTTCTCACACAACACAGCCAGACATATGTTTTTTTAGGAGTGGCAACACTCGGCATATACTGTTTGGTGGCTTGAGCTAAGGATCACCGTGTAGGAATGTTTTCCATGCCGATCAGTCCGAGGAACAAGCTGTAAAGGCATCTCACGAATCAACGCCCTATAGCTTTCCTCAAAGCTGTTCAAAACCTGATCAGAGATACCCTGCACAGGCTCAGAGGCGGCAGAGGCATTTGCATTGTTGTTCTTTTTGGCCTTCTTCTTTGCTTTTTTTCCTTTGACCCCCTAGCCCGCTCCCGCTTCCGACGCTCATCCACTCTGACTGGAGACAGGTCCTCCAAAGCTCCAAGCGCTTTGCTCAACTCGTCGTCGGAGTCCTGGTATGCATCGGGGTTTGTGTTAAGGTCAGGTTTCCCTCAACGCATACAGTTTACATGACTTTGGGATCCTTGTCACCCGGCGGATCATAAAGCACAAGCGAACTATGCGGAGGGTGACTTTCTTCGGCACTGGGCGAAGCAAGCTTGTCACCATCCATGCACTTCCACACATCGCTTCCACAGTCCTGGGCCACCAGCTTTTGTTTGCTTTGTTGGTTTGTTTGTTTGTCCAAGCCAGTACAACACAGTTCAACATATCACAGCTGCATGGTGATTTCCAGACAAAATGAATAGAACTTGAGGGTATGACTGAGTTCGAAGTCGGAGACGAAGCATCATCATGTTGTGGTTGGTCGATAACTCCAAAGAAATCATCCGGAATGGCATCATCAGAATCTGATGTTGACTGGTGACCCAATATATCAGTCTCTGCATCGAGCTCTGCATACTCACCCTTTGGGTTCGCGGAATGGTTCTTCATGCAATCCTTGAGCACCTGCACCCAAGCGCTCCCAGATGAGTGCTTGCTGTTCTGCCACTTCCTGAAAGGGGCCAAGCAAAAGATCAGCCACACAACCCACTTAACATACCTCTATATATAGGGCGTCTAGGGCAGGCCAAGAAGTTCAAAAACCAACCCAGACAATGTCCTTCGAAGTCCACTCCACAATCGTTGCAGCTTTAAACCCACAGATTCCATCATGGTGTCCAAGTCCTTGGATAAGTGTTTTGCTTGGTGTCATTTGAGGTTCTTTGTTTGAGGTTATTGGCATGGTTTTTCTTGAGGTTCTTTGGACCGGTTGACTGCGCTCCGAGGTTCATATTCTGGACATGCTCGAATAGCAAGGCCCTGGTTGGGACAATGAAAACAAAGGGATTGACGTGAGGTGCACTGGATTCTTTTCACCATCTTTCACCATCTTGACGTAAGGGCATGGCAAGTTCCCTTTTGGTCTAAAGTGTACCGATGCACACACATAGGCCTGGTGGTGCTCATTGAAAGCGGTAAGGATAATCTGAATCTCCGCCTTGCTGGGCTTGCGGGTTCGGAAGGCCTGAAACTTGACCAGTGTGTGGATGGCCCAGAAGTTCTTAATCCTCAGTAGAAGTTGGAAGGGCACGTTCATGTTTCTGTGTGGGATCTGCGTTTGAACTCTTGCTTGCGCATACATTAGCACAAAAAGCGCATTCATTTACCATTGCGTTCAAGTTTCAACAACCTTTCCTTGATGGGTTTCTTGCCAAACTTCCCAATGATGAGATCTGATATTGGTGGCTCTGTCGAAATCGCCTCGTCAAATACCTTCTGGGGAACAGCCTCCGCTAGCTCAATTCCCAACAGCTGCAGTGCACTCACAAATTTCGAAGTGCCATGCTCTGGCAAGCGCTCCTCCCACTCCCATCCTGCGCCCGCGGACTCGCGCCCGGACAGGGAGCCCGGAGAAGATGGCATCGCCTCTTCCCTCCAGGCTGACATGACAACACACTGCGAGACTTGAAGCGCCACTTGACGTTGGGATGCCTGAGCCACTCTTTTAGAAGGGACCGTGAATTGCTTCAACCTGATCTGGACAAATGCTTCCTGACAAGACCTTCAAGTGAATATGAATTGAGACAATTCCATGAGTTGATGCCAAGGTTCAAAGCAAGAGAGTATAAGAGAGTAAAGTGAGTTGCACACTGTTTGAAGCACGGCTTGTGGTCAACACGCTGGATCTATGTTTTCTCCGAGATTCGCTTGCTGGACGAAGGCCTTGGCCTGATCTCCAAGTGGGCGTTCACGACACCGACCGCTCGTTGCCCTGAGCGCTGCAAAGAGGATTGAAGTTGAGATACTATTGAACCAAAATGTGATGCATGAAGGTTCATGTATTGTTGCAAGTTCACGCAAATGGCATGTGTGAAGCTGGCGGTAATCTTGCCTGTTTACCCATACCCAGGATGAGCAAACTGGAGCCATCCAGCATAGGCCAGCCTAAAATCACTTCACAGTTGAAAGGTGAATCTCTCCAACGCTGTTGGTGCACGTCTCACATTCATGAATGAACCAGGGCGTATATAAAGTCATGTCATGGTGTTTCTATACGCGGTGATTTCTTGGAATGCTGAAGTCTTTGGTTCATGACTCATAAACACTATAGAAAACTACAGGTATTGGCCTTTGGAAAGTGAAGTCAGGAATGGACATGATAGCTGCTTTCGATTTAGAGGTTCCTTCATGCTCGGCTGAGTTTCACGTTTCGTCCAGTGTGACCTCGTGTGACCTCTGAAAAGTCGCTTGGGTTCAGCTGGGCCACACAGCGGTGCAAACGCGACACCAAGGCCAAAGCATAGGCAAATCCTTGGAGTGATTGAGGTAGATTCTGGCTAACTGTTCAGCTCATGTACAGTCTCATGTATCTATAGTCGAGGTGTGAGCACCTGAACTTGTAGACTCCTATATTACATGTATATAGACATATAAAAACCCTTGGTTAAAATTTTTAGAGAATACACTTCAAGGGAAGGCCACCAAACTCCACCAAAGCTTCCGATGCCAGACATGAAGTCCTGGTGAATCTTGTCATCGTCCAACTCAAAGCTGGCTGCAGAAAAGCCCATGGACCTGTCAGATATAAACACCCCAACCCTCCCAAGAACAAAGAGCTGTGCAAAACAAAGAAGCCCCAAAGATTCCCAAAGCTCAATGTTTTCCACACACATGCCCTGGCTCGCATAAAGACGGGCCTGAAACCGGAAGTGATGCTCTTGCATCCAGCAAAGATCTCAACACAGCCAAGGCCCTCAGATGTGCATGGGATGAACGCAAATGAGGGCGCCAAACATGGAGTGAGATGATCATGGACGAGGATAACATGGTAGCGGAGAGATATGAACCCGGATTGGGGTGTCACCACACTATATGTAGCAGAGAGAAACCAGTCCCAAAATGTCCAAGGGGCGAGTGTGGGTTGCGTCATAGCTTGGAAAACCATGTCGAGTACCGCCAGGAGCGCAAAAGGTAAGCCAGCGTACATCAGCAGTTTGAACCTCATAACGCGAGTGTCCGGTCATGTCCGGGCTATAGGGAGCAAACACTGGAAAACACAGTCGCATCAGGCACCACATTCCAACAAGAGCTTGCAAAAAAAGCCGGGCAACAGCCTTGCTTGCGCCGGATGCAGCTCTACAGTGTTCAGCCGGAACTTCTTGGCAGGTCCAGTCTTAGGAGATCGAATGAGTTTTGGCACCTTCATCGTCTTTCGAGTCTTTCGACTCTTCGCCGATGGCTTCAAATCGGTGAGAGCCATGGCTGCGCAAACCCTTCAACCCTTGAAACAAAAGCACTGCAAAAAAGTCAGCTAATGCAAACGCTGCTCGCGTCAGTGCCCACCAAGGAAAACAAATCTTTCAGTCAACCCTCAGATAGTGCTCACTCCAACCAATCACAATGCGTGATACTCCCACCCACTGATGCTGCGGCCCTATCAGCGCCTTCTCTTCGAAGACCGAATTGCCAGCTGCTGCAGCATTCAACGAGGGCAGGGAAGGCGCCGGCGTCATGATCCCACCGTACCAACAGAGAAAATTGAAATTGAAAACTATAGTGGCCACATTCCTGAGTCTCTGCGTTCTCTGTGCCTCGTGTATGTTCACCCTATTATGGGTAGAAAGTGGCAAAACATGATGCCCTCGATCGATTCTATAGCACGTGCTCGCTGCGCGCGCTGATTGAAAATGGCAAAAAAACACGAGGCCGACGATACCCGACGAACAAACCAAAAAACACGGCGTGTGCAACGTACGTGCACCGGGGCCTCTGATCAACCAAAACCACATTGTCACGTGCACTGTGGTTGAACACACTTAGTCTGGAGTCACACCAGATTGATGCGCCACTCATACGCGTATACATCAACAAACAAACATCAACAAAACTATACGATGGGTGGCCTGAATGCAAACTAAACTTACGACGGGTGGCCTGAATGCAAACTAAACTTACGACGGGTGGCCCTGAATGCATGGGGCATGCGCTGCATGCATGCAATCTGATGTTTATCAGGGTGCTTTGAGCCTTAAAGCTTATATCATCCTAAAGGCTTATCTTGTCCAGCTAAGATAAGCTTTCATACGCCTTCACTCTTAAAGGCTTATCTTATAGCACTCTCGGCTCTCCAGGTATGACCCCAGAAGTCACGCATAGATTTTGTTGTACCCACCCCCAGGACTTACGAATGTCAACCTTCATACGAAGAGCATTTGTGAAATTGAAGAGTGGTTCTCATAGCGCGCAACAAATTTCTCTCTGAAATCGAAAGGAACGTCCAATTATCAGCATATGTAAATGGGGTAACGCGAGTTTGTGCCATATTATGGTGAAAAAAGGCTGCAGCAATCACTAGCATGGTGCAAACCGAGAGGGAGTCACCCTTGGGAGCACCAGTGGTGGAAGGGCATGACGGACTAAATCCATTCCGAGTCTGGAGCACGCGCTGCATCATACTTAAAGAACGGATCCAAAACCCTATAGCGTCATCGGGCGCCCCAAAATGAATGAGAAGTTGACGAGCGATTTGACGGGGAATCAGATTAAAGGCCTTAACCAGATCTAACGTGAACCCACCGTAAGGTGTATTGGAGGTATGTGCCTGGCTCCAAAATATACTGTTGTTGGATCGTGATATCCTTAACGGCGCGAAAAGGAAGACCCCCGGCAATCTGTGGATTCCATGAGTTCCCCCATTCCCGTAAGAGTTGAGCAGCCACACGTTTAGATGTAAGGCGTGGGATGTATCCTAATATCGTTATTGGGCGACCATCAGCAAAGGTCTCTGGGTTTGGAGTCTTTGCGAGAAGGATTACTCTGGCCAACATCTGGTTGGATGTCAGGTTTGTTGGCCAGATCACATGAAAAATGGATGCAAGATCCTCAATGGCCCGAAAAGGAAGCATTTGGAGCTCTTGTGCCCGCCAACCGTCCAAACCAAGAGCCTTGAATGGTTTCATTCGTTGGATCGTTGCACGGATCACATGGGGGTCATCCCACACCACATGGATTGGCGCACGTGGTGGGATAGGGGGAATTATATCCTGCAACGCTTCGGACAACTGAAATAGATCATAGATCTGTTTGCTTCACACTCTGTATCCCGCTGCCACATGGGTTTCCAAAACGATAAAAAATGTTTCGATAAGGTATCAATATCTTCCGTATACCGTTGCTGTTTTTCACAAAAAAACATGTTTTCAGAAGTTTGTCCTCTGTGGGAGGGTTCAGTCAAGACTCTCGTAAATATACATGTTTATTCTGAATTTCCTCTTGTTCAGTTGTTTGCTGTGCATCCAGAAGTTTGAAAAAATCATGCTCAAAAAAGAGAACTATAGCATCAACCATGTTGAGCCATGCCTTGCACTACTCTGAAGAAACTGTGCTCTAGCATCAGCCAATGTGAGCCATGCCTTGCATTACTTTTGCTTTGTGCATGCTTGGTGCAATTGAACACACAACGCTGTAGCCTCCCTTACTTGGTAACCGACTCGGTTTGACCTTGTTGGAACTACAGTAGTTCAACCCAGGACCTGTAGTTTTTTGAGGGTTGGACGGGGTTGGGGGCTGGAGTTTTCTTTTTCAGAGGCCCGCGTCGTTCGCAGCCATTTCTAGTTTTTCTTGGGCCCTCGCTGGTGGGTTGGAGGCAAGGGTTCTTATCAAAGACTAGCTAATACTAGCTATAGTATTCAGTATTTGGACCCCTTTAGTTGGAAGGTCATGCCTTCGCGTTCTAGAACTCCGCCACGGCTTCGCAGACAGGACACTAACTTCAGATGTTTATTTACCTGTGTGTGCAATTTTTGTGGGATAGTGCCCTGCATTTTTTATATTTTTTGTTTCATCGCAGAACGCAGCCTTGGACTTATCGCCAGTGCCTTCCTCTCAGCTAGCTGTGCTGTTGTCAGTGATTCTCAGCCAGCTGTGATTTCAAGACCCTAGGACACAGCAGATCCTTGAAGAGATTCACCCATGTCGCAGGGTAGATTGCTTAGCAAGGCTTTGGGGTCCACTTGTGATGAATTCAAGTTCACTGACCTTAAGGCCATGCCCACTGCACACGTGGCCTTGGACTTCGATCGCCACCACCTTTCCCCATTGGTCTGCCCAGCCAATTTTACCAACTCCGAAGTGAAGCTTCCTGAAACTTTGCCAGGATGAGCTGCTGCAAGAACGAGCCTATCTAGCAACTGTGGTCAGGACTGCACTCTACTCAGGCAGTGATGCCCAACAAATCTCACCATGTACAGTAATTTCTTACAATCATATCTATAAACGCCCGTCGCTGAGGTTGGCATCTTCTTGTTGACCAAGAGGTCTGATCAGAACCCAGAGCAGCTCTTGGTGGAGGCCATGGGAACCATTCGCGAGGCCATTGAAATGGTGGAAAGCAAAGAAGGAGACTTGACCGATTTTTCATTTCTAACTACAATGTTGGAACAAATGTCTGATGAAGTTTCAGACTAGGGTTTCTGCAATGCAGGGGCATTGCATTGCTTCAACGGAGGCCGTATCATGAATTTCAAAGGTTCTACAAAAATATAAGATTCAACAAACTTGATCCTGCTTCACAAAGGGCTTCCAGCTGGCAGTGAAATTAGTGGTGGTTGTATGTGTCTTGAAATCAAGACTGCATGAACACCTGCTTCTGTGTGCGAGCGTCAGCCCCAACCGATGCTCAGACTCTTCATCGAAGTTGACCTGCGCATGCTTAGAGCAGAGTTGCAGCAGCTGTGGTCTTGTGAGAAAACCTTTTTTCTCCAGTGTGTTCAGATGTTTTCATTTTGAAATGGTTTGGAATTCAAATGGTCTTGCTGCCTAGAGGAATTGCTTTGCAGGCATTTGTTCAAAGTTACCAGGTCAGGTGGAACTAGCTAGGGGCCAACTGTGATGATGTCTGAAGTCAACGACCTTTCGGATGATGAGTGGGGCCCCATCTACTATCGATTTGATGATATTTGATGTATGCAGGATGGGTGCTTTTGGTCATAAACAATTCTTCCACCCACACTCCCAGGATGATGGTGCAAAATCATCACCGACCTCGTCAACCCGATGCAGTTCAAATTCCTCTTCCCAGGGTGCCCCTGTTGCCAATCACTGAGACTGTTCATGAACTGTTCATGTTTGTCAGGGCCGCTTGCCGCATCATGGAGAGTTGCGGCACGCCTGGTTCCGAAGCTACAAGCCCTGGTTCCTGCCACAAGCTAAATATTCACCACCTGACATCTTGCTCGCTACTTGAAAGAGAACAGTTTGCTATGTGTCTAGTTGCTTCTAAACAAGCGCTATCATGCAATATCATGCAATGTTTGTGGTCGAAATGCCTTTCCAGGTTCCACCAAAGAAGAAGCCTACAGGACCATTACCCAAGAAGGGGGAGATTGCAACATCCCCCATCACCGTACGGTCATGGGGGACAGTCCGCCCCAAGCCCAGTTTCTGTGCCTCTTCAATCTTCTTCGAAGATGTTCCACCTGCGCTTCAGGGGTCTTTGGGGCGACCCAGAAGGCGAACCCTCGATATTTATCTGTCCGCGGCTCTAGGGACTGCAGATTACTTCTCTATGGATTACTGTGTCAATGCGCATATGTTCATGATTGTTGGATGCAGTGTGTCCACAGCTACCACAAATGCTGGCAGGATTTTGCTACACAGGTATACTGGTCCAAGATGTATTCGGCATCCTGCAGAAAACATGGATGCTCCAAAGGACTCTGGGCCACTCCCAATGTGGTGGAGCTGTTTGCAGGTACCTTGTGTTGTGAATTTAATTGACAGCAGTTGGCATCGAATCACCTTGAAGGCCTCCCGCAAAACTGGACATCATTGTCTCCAAATTCGGTCAAGGATGACCTATGCAAAATCTATCCCTATTTTGGCAATCCGCAGGTGGGGTTCCACAAAGTCCCAACCCCCAAACCAGCCCTTCGAGTCGTATGAACTGACAGGCTGACCGGTACAAGGTGGTCTCACTATTCAGTGGCATTCTGGGACTAGACATCGGTGTCAGGCCGCCTGATACTGAGACCTTTAAAAAGATAAAGCATACTACATCATATAATGTGATCTTTTCTTCCATGTGTTTTGCCAATCTTGTCTTGGGTTTGTTGTCTTGCGCCAAGGTGGATGGAGGCTGTGCATTATGCCGAGAACTTGGTCCCCTTTGCGCTTCAATCAAAGTTGTTTGTTTCAGTCTGCGTCCATTGTCTTAGGTGGAGAAATCGGCCTTCTGCAGAGAGCTCATCTCTTTGCGTGCAAGTGAAGGATTGGCAGATTCTGCGCCAGTTTCCCCTGATATTGTGACCTGGACATGGGACCAGTGCACAGATCAGTGCGATGGCCTGGTAGGAGGCTTCCCGTGCCAGGCCTTTGGGTGGTGTTGGTGGAGTTGAATACTTTCACAACCTTTTTGGGTGGCATGTTTCAGCCTGGCAGGGATCGTCGAGGGCAGGATCGCGACAGGGGATGAGCGACAGCAGAACGGGTCTACTGACGCATGTGTTTCGACTGTGGGACACCTGCCCCTACAATCTGAGCCTTAACCAATTCATACTGTTCTGCAAATTTCATCAGCACTTTGATGACCAGCAGTTAATTTGGAATCTCCTCTAGGAAATTTATCTTGCTGGAGAACGTTGGCGGGCTCCTGGCGGAATCCTTGCAAGGGGTCACCGATTACCTGTTTGAGGACTGTGCGGTGATATGTTTTCATAGCCATCATGTGTCTTTGCATATGCAGGAATGTACCAAGCGAAACCTCCAGCTCAAGTACACCTGTGTTGATGGCCATGCTATTGGTGCACCTGTCAGGGTCCTACTGGGTTAGCCTTGTTTGTTTTTTGTTTGGATTCTTGGGGTGGGTCACTGTTGCTCAGATCTGGCGCCAAAGAGTCTTCATATTGATCACGCGGCCAGACTTTGTCTTTGCTGAGGCATTTTCCAGCATGAGTTTCTTTTCTCCAAATGATTTCTTGACAGGCTGGTGATGCTCGCTTCCTGACCACCGGCCAGCTCAAGGACCTGCCTGTGCGTGTTTGGATGAAGGGCTCAAAGAAGCCGCTAGTTCACAAGTGGCTTTCGTCGCATCGATCTTCCACTGACAAGTCCCGCATCGAAGCAGTGGGCAATGTCGTTGTCCCAATGATGGCATTCTTTGCCATGCATAGCTTATGCTTGCATGGCCAGCGCTGAGATTCAGCTTTTGGATGGTGAAATTCATAATAACTTGCAACAACCTGTGTGCGTCGCTGAAGCGGCATTTCGTGCGGGGTGGAAACAGCTTGAGGCTTGAGGGAGTTTGTCACACTCTCACTGAGTCTGAGTTGATTTGCATCTTTGTAACATTTTGTAACCTTGAACAGGACAGGCATGTTTTGCAACAGTCTTGCATATAACAGCCACCATTTTCCGGACACAGTAGGGGCACTGTGGCCTTTTGCCTGGCAAACCCGGCGTGCTTGACGTGGGGTGGATGCAGTGTCAAGTTGATTTTTGTTAATGAACTTGTTGCGCAGCTTGTCGCAAACCCTTTCTGTTGCCACTTTGCTTTGGTGTCATCAAGGTTTGCTGTCGTCGAATCACAAGAAAACTCTTTTACATTCTTTTACTAAAGCGGAACTCCAGAAGGAATTCAAAACACAAGGTTGAAACCTTCTTGTCCAAACCTATTTAAAATTCAAGTGGATTGATAGTTCTCATGCAGTCTAAGCCCCAGTTGTTCCAAAACATTCTTCCTTTCCCTGTTCGCGCCTGGACATCCATTGAAGATCCACAGTTCGAGCCTCAGCGCACATCAGTTGGCTTTCAAAGCATTCAAAGCAAAGTTTGTAAAGAGGGAGGAGTCAAACCTATCGCATCTTCAAACCTTCCACCTTCAAACCTATCTCACACCCTTCAAACCTACCACCTTCATATCTTTCCACCCTCAAACCTATTCACAACCTTCAAACCTTCCACCTTCAAACCTTCCATCGTCCACTCTCAAAACTTCGGTGGCAACGGGCTGAGGCTTCCGTGGCAGAGGCTTTCCTGGCGGAGTGGACCATGCCAGACCTGGCCACCGGGAAGGCAAGGGAATTGGACTGGAGTGGTAACAACATGTGTTTTCCTTTGTTTTCTATGTTTTCTGTAGGTGCCATCAGTGGATGCATTGAGTGATGATGAAGTCCTGCCTCAACCAAAGCCAGTGTCATCCACAAAGAGTCGTCGGCCTTCCAAGGGCTTCAAAAGACCCCAGAGTAGCTCAAAGACAGCTGACCCAAAGAAACTCAGGTACCTGATCAACCAGAGATGTGGTTGCAAGCTGAATTGCTTTGCACCCTTTAGAAGGTCATGTGCTTTGTTTCGGGCTTGGCAAGCACTTCGCAAGCGCTTAACTTTGATGACAAAGCTTGAGATCGACAACTATGTCATAAACCCAGTTCACATCGTGTCATAGGCATTGCCTCTTCACATCTTCACATCGTGTCGGTCGACCCTTCTTCCTTTGTTATGCCCCAGGTCTTTCAACTGCTCAAAAGCCAGTGCCCGGAGGCGTGCCGAGGGTCTCGGCATTTGAAGTACCAAGGGCAGCCAGTCTGCAACCGAGGGTTTGTCAAACTTCTTGGGATGGGACTGGCAGGTTCCAAAGGATGCGAACTGCCCTGAGACAGGGTGCACAGCAGTGCCCATTCGATGCCCGATATATTGCTAAGGGGCCCCAACCACCATCAGAGGCCAAGGATAGAGTTTACTCGTTCCTGATGCAGCTGTACGAACACGCAGCGGAGCCAATTCCTGATGGATTGAACAGTAACAAACGTCCACGCCAAGGTTGCCACAAACGTGACCGCAAAGGCCTTGACAGGAGTGGGATTAGACATCTTCCACCAGGTTCCATCAGCGATTACTATGTCCAGTGCAAGAGTTCCAATCCAACCATGACTATCAGCAAGAAGTTGTTCAGCTCAGCTCCTGAGCTGAGCAATTTGAAACCATTTTTGATTCAGCGTCTTTTTTCACAGGAGTGAGGGTTTCTAGATTATGTAGGTGTTGTATTTTCAAGGATCTGGGATTCAATTGAGGTGTGGCAGACCTCCTTCCAGGATAAACTGCGCATACGCTTTGCAAACCATCACTCTAAATGTGGGCAGTGCTTGAAGCACCGGCTTATCATAAAAAAGTTAGGGCATTGCCCTGCAGCTCAGCGCCTTCAGTCAACGATGCTACAGTCTCACCTTCGCCGTCAGCATGCTGACCGAGAGATATACTGGAGCGCACGGGCACGCTCCAGGATCGACTCAGTGCAACCACAGGTGTTTCAATTGTGTGGGATCATCGACTCGATGGATCAGCAAAAACATTCTTGGCCACGCAGCCGGACCCTTCTTGCCAAAGACTTCGTGACACTGAATCGGCCGAGATTGAGCTCAACCACATTTTTGTGTCACGGGCATGGACTCTATCTTCATTTGAGCCCTCATACTGTCCAATGCAACGGAAGCCGGACTTGTCAGATCATCATGCATGGCTTGTCCAGGATTGCTCGCAGTGTTGACCTGAGGTGCACCATGGTGCACCTCCAGGGCGACAACTGCAGCAAAGAGCTGAAGAATGTGACAGTCCTGAGAGCAATGAGCTTGCTCATCTCTGAACGGAAACTCCATGGCTGCGAATGCGGCTTCTCAGCTCCGGCCACTCGCACGAAGACGTGGACGCTTTTTTCAACAGAGTCAGAGCGTGCTTCGAAGCGCACCCAGAGTTGGCATCACCGCAGCAATTCAAACGGTGTCTTCAGGATTTCCTGGGGGATCCTGCGCGCAGGCCTTTGGAGAAGGACAAACAAGTCTACTTGCTTGCTGAGTATCGGAACTGGATGCTTGCATGCAACTTTCATCCAATTTCATCCACCCTCCAACCCTCAACCCTTTTTCTCTCATGGGGTTCCTCTGAGGAAGATGTGGCTGGGGGAGATATTTGCTCATGGGCACCTTGTTGGAGTTGGAGGGCCGGGCGCACCCCACTCCTTTACACTGCTGCGCTTTGCAGATGCAGGACTTCTGTCTTACACAAACCCTAGCGTGCGCTTAACATATCTTACCCATTAGTGTGCGCTTAACATATCTTACCCATTAGCGTGTCGTACCCTCACAGGCATTGCGAGGGAAGCCTTGGACGACAAGTTCTGGAAAGGTTGCTATGAACCCAATGAGGCTGATGTTGTGCTTAGGACCGAAGACTAGTCACAGTTCACCACTGTTTCACAATCCACACTTTGCTACTAGTGTCAGTCATTGGCCCCCTGAGGACAAAGCAATTTCTGAGTTCTGGGGAGTTCCAGTCTAAGCCAATCTTATTTTTGCCCTATTCTGTGGCAATGAGATGTCGGGGGGATGCACCACCAGGCGCATGCCATATGTTTGACAATGTTTGACAGCATGACAAAAAGGTTGTAATATATGTCATATGTTGCAATCTCACTGTTTTTTGTGGCCAGTCTTCGAGCAGCAGCCTGTGAACCCCGACAGCAAGGAGAATCTTGCCTTCATCAAGCACGCGAGGCTGATGCGTTCTCGCCTAAGCAATCGGATTGCTCAGCTTGAGGGAGACCCAGGGATCAGGGATTAGGACAGCTTAGCTTTCTCAGGTCAGCATCCCTTTGACATGTTCGAAGCAGCTGATGCTTTGGAATCCATTGCCCATGGAGTGCTTAAAGACCTGACCAACTAGACATTGACTGGCCAGCTTCTCAATCAATTAACAGCCTTGCGCAACCAAACCTCGCGCCAATCCAAAACATGCTCCCAGGTCCCTGCCCTATCCTGGTCCTTCGGTTGGACCGGGTGTCCGTGCAGTTCCCGAAGCACACGCTGAGTTCCTGGAGCCTGTGCAATGCTTAGGGAGAGTCAAGTATTGAAACCCTGTCTTCACCTTGAGTTTGCGTGAGATTTCTCCAGGCTGCAAATGATTTGCGAATGATTCGACAGCGACCTGATAGAGCTGAAGCTCTGGCCTATACCCGTGCCCCGGAGACAGCAAGCCTTGTACAGAGCAGCGTCCAAGCTGTGGGCTGCTGGCCTCCCTATGAGGGAAGCGATTCGGATCGTTTCCGAAGCAATTTCGAGGAGTCATAGCAGTAGCTGAAGTGGAAGGGTGTGGGGGTATCTCACTCAGCTCCACTCTACTCTGGCATTGGGCACAAGAAATTATGATATTTTTTCAACAGTTCAATGCCTCTAAAGTATCATGTTGGTCAGATCTAATGGGAGCATGTGCTCAGTGCTTTGGGGACCATGAACGCATGGAGCCAGTTTGTGAAGAGGTATTCATCAGAAACAACTAGCCTGAATGGCAAAGCTATTTTGTGAAGAAAGTTGACGTATTTCTTCACAAAAACTCTGGTGTCCATCGTTGATACTTTGCTGAACTTGTTCAATGAGAGTTCGCGCAGTCGAGGTTTGAAATGCCCAACCAGTTTGTGAAGAAAGTGGTCGTCTTTCTTCACAAAATGGGGTGTACAATGTGCAATCAGGACTGTGAACATCTTTCTATTCAGAAAAATCTCTTGGAAAACCCATCAGTTGAGACATTTCCCAAAGCCAGTCCACTTTCGCGCCTTTCAGCCAGGCCGATGGCACCAAAGAAGCGGACCTCAGGAGGGGCCGGGCGGTTCGAAGCCCAAGAAAGGCAAGACTGATGCACCTGGCGTTCCACCTGATGCTTTGGCTCTCCCACACATGAAGCTGTTTGATGATTGGGCGTCACTTAGTAGAAATGGGCTGATGTATACCTATCATTCCTGTGCTTTTCATGTGTATTGCAACAACCAACTCAGGCAGGAGAACATTTTCTCCAAGGGCAAAAACATTGGATGTTCTCCTGACTGACCACTTAGCAGATGAGGTTTGGCAAACTCGGTTGTAAAGCTCACTTGAGTATAGTAAAACTCATGGGAGGCGTTTGCTACTGGCTTCTACCAGTTCGTTGAGAAGACATTTCCACCCTCGCCCGATATGTTCCAAACTAAGTTGTGGCTTTAGCATTTGTTTTGAGCTCAACCTATTTGGGGGATGTTTACCCAGGACATATCTCAAGGCTGACGCCACTTCCCACATGGGCTGTTGGCTATTGCGGCCTTGGCAGCTGCCACACCGCAGCGACTACGGTTTGCGTGGTACTGCTGACAACGCGCAGCCCCAAGCTTGTGTGAGTTCAGCGTTGGTTGACAGAATTTATTCCTGTGATCCTGCGAGGAAGTGCAACACAGCTTGTGCCAACTGATACTCCTCAATGGCTTTTTGAGCGACGCCAGCTGTCCCGGAGTCGAGCGACTTACAGTAACCCTGGCCCAAGAAATCTGGTTGTCTACACCAATTTCAAGCTTCAGGATCAAGGAAGATTTGAACTTTGATTGCACAGACCTTCTCACCACTGGAAAAATTTTTGCAGTCAAAGGCTGGAACAGGTCAGTGAGCCTCCTGTCCATCATGCTCGCTTGCTTTCAGCTCCCCGAGTTGCTTGAGGCCTATGGTTGTTCAACGACTAATTACAGTTGGTTAGTGAATATTTTTGTTGAACCACTACTTGCTCAGTACAGGCCATTCCAGATGATATCAAGAAGCGCCTTGCCTGCCCATATCCGTTTCCACAGAGTTTCAATGGCCAATTCTGTGATCTAGCTGTTATTGCTCCTTTGAAGTGCAGAAGTGCGCGCGAGGAGCTTTTCAACGATCTTTGCAAACAGCGTTCCGCCTGATACTTCCCATGTAGTCCAATGCAACCGAGGCCTGGTGTTAAGCGTTTGTCGGACTGCATTTCTTGGACACATTGCCAGGTGTGACCCTCCAAAGCGGGGTTCGAAGGCGTCCAAACGCCTTCAACCTATTACACCAGCTCGAGTTCCTGTGCAGAACAGGCTCCACAACTGAGGCAGCGGTCAAAGGCTTGGAGGCCAGGGCATACCCAGTGGCATACCCAGGTTTGAGATTTTTTTATTGTGGTTCAAGTGTCAATGCCTACAAAATGCTTGCTTTTGAAACGGTCTTCAAGCATTTGCAAACCTATGGTTTGAGATGGCTCTGTCTTTTGCTTTGGGAGGCACAGGAGAGTGTTGCCAGCATAGCTGCAGCCTACTCGCTGGGCAAGCAGGAGAGTCAAGCAGCGATTTGCCTGCTGCACAAAATGTTGCCAGGTGTCCGGGAGACATTGACTATTTTGGTCCGGTCATCGCCTTTGTACTTTCAGAACCACAAATCTCACAAAATCAATGTCACTGAAAGATCGGTCTTAGGCAATGGACGCAGCCAAAGTTCATCAGCCATGAAAGTATCTCGGGCGGGTACTTGAACGACAAGTTTTGCAGTGCTACAGGTGTGTTTGCACCTTGGAAAGCGGAGTTGACCAACTCTGAAGAGCTGACGCAAGTGCTGCTAACGCGACTTGAGATGGACTGGCTTGCTCTCCCTGTGAAACAGAGAAAGGCATGGAGTCCGAAGGAGTTAGAACCTAGGCAAAGCAAAGGTCTTTCAATTTGGTCCCTCATCAAACCAATGCAATCAGCCCTAAACCAAGCGAAAATGCTTTGACTGGTTGATCGAAACTCTTTGTGTGTTTGCAGTTATGCTTGTATCTGAGGAGCAGCTGCAACGGATCTGCGGTGGCTTTCTGGCTTGCTTGGATGCCTTCCAAAACACTGTCCCGAAGACTTTCGCGGATTCATGTTTGTTGGAGATTCACAGGTCGTTGCTAGGCTATGTAACATATAGGTTTGGGCATCAAACATACATGGTGCGTGGAACCCATGGAGCAATCAAATCCCTACATGTATTGGAGTCTATTTTTGCATTCGAGGTTTGAGCTGAAGCACGGGGATGGAGACATCCTAACAATGCTGGAACACACCGTTCCAGCTCCAGATCTCACGAAGATTTCTATCTTCTCGGCGCATCTAGCAAAATATTCCCAGGAGGCTCTATTGAACACGTGTGTTGATAGTTTTGTCACTGACAAGGCGAATGAATGTTCTGAATCTTCGGGCCACTGCGCATCAGGCTGAACGAAAGGGCCGAGAACGAGCAGCGGAGTCCTCCAGCCAATGTTTGGTGAAGTGAAATGAAAGTAAAACATCAAAGAGTGTGAACACATGTCAACACTGTCACTGTCGCTACTACTGTCGTCGTCAGGTTGAGTGCGCAGCTACTCCAGACCACATGGGAACAAACGAAGCTCCAGGCCCTTTGTGATACGGAGAAGCTCTGCGCGTGGGCAAAGAACTATGATCTCTACACTTCTCAACAGGCCAGTTCATGTTTTATCTGAAACCCTTCTCTCCTCAAGTCACAAGCTGATCCCGACAATGGCCTGAACGTGGCAGGGAGCGCTGGACTACAAGCACATCAACGACCGCTACATCCGAGGAAAGAAGACTGTGGATGACTGGATGAACAAGAAGTACCAGACACAGAACCACCCGTCCCTGTCACTGGGGCATGCTACATTGGTGCGTATGCAAGCAGATCTGGGGAGTGGAGGGTATCTCAATTGAATAGTTTATGAAAGTTTGCAATCAAGTTGTATCATATCAATTTACAATAGACATCGGTTTTCCAAGTAACGCAGTCTTGCCCTCCTTTACAAAATACCTGAGTCTGAGCCTGCTGATTGTGGATTGCACCTTGTGGCCCATCGACCTTTGGATTGCAAGCTGATGCAGGACAACCAAGTTGAAGTTCCCCAGACTAAAGTATCTAAGGAGCATTGGTGGTGGATGAGGCAATTGGATTGGCACACACAGTGTGCAGCGGAAACCCCAACAGCTTGTGCTTCCTGATGCTACCCCAGCATCACACGAGCACCTCCAAAGCGACGGTGTTGAAGAACCGGCGTCTGATGGAGGATAAGGTTGGAGCGCGCCTTGGTCACAGAGTGGAACTAAGCGAAGAGTGTGTGATTCTTGGTGAATTTTTCGGGGCTTGGGGCTTTCTCAGGGTGATGAACACCTATGATATAGCCCTGAGCTACCAAATCACTCAGCATGGAGGAGATCGTCGCAAAACATCGCAGCAGTGCAACTTTTTTGAAACATGTTCACCCAATGTTTGATTGAGGGATATTGAGGGTGGGGCGAACACCAAGGCATTGCCGCTACATGTGCTGTTGGTGCTGGGACTCCCTGGTCCAAATCAAAGGCATTGCTTGGTGCCATTTCGGGGGTATCTCGTAGCAGAGTGTCTGAACTGCAGAACCCAGACCCCGATTCTGCACTGGCACCTCATTGGCGGGTTCCTGGCATCAACTTGAAGAACTTTTTGTTTAAATTGAGTGGGGTTCATTGAAAAAAAAGATGCACCGCTGGGAAACCATGATGAGCGCCATGAACTATCACTCTGAGGTGCAGCAACGTGGGGTGGCAGCTACGACTACCATCATCCTGGAACTCTTGAAGGGCATGGATTTGAGCCCTGAGACCCCACTGTTGATGGTTGATTTGGTCCCTTCAAGGCAAGGCTCATCCCAATTCATCACTGGTCAGCACCTAAATGAACAAAGTACCAGTTGGTTCTATCCCTTTGATTGAAAGGTTCAACGTAACATGTCTACTGATGCTGGTGCAGGTTCAATGAGTGGGGCTTGGCTGCCTGGGACCTTCAGCGCCGCACCCTGACCCAAGAGGACAAGTTCGACCGGCAGCCTGATGTGCGCTTCTTGGGCCTCTACCACAACGACCAGGCAGCGGAGATGGGAGCAGCCTGCAGTCTGATTGCTGGCAAGGCCATGAGTGAATATTGGGATGGGTGCACTGCAGCAGGACCAAAGGCAAGGGAGTCCGTCCCATTTGCTGATGCTTTGCCATCCCTGGACATATTATCTGTCGTTGATGGGGCCATCAAGCATTTTGGATGGGATTGGTTTTATGTTTTTCTAGTGCATTATTTTTCTCAATGCTAAAGGCTACCACAAGACTCAATCTGAGAAGCTCAATGCTAGGATTCCAGACTTGGTGAAGGATAAGTTTCAATCGCAAGCTGATGGCTTGAAGTCTTTGATGGATGAGATTGAAGAGAAAAGGGACATGGCATTAGCTGTGAAGCAGTGGTCTTCAGGCAGCGGGCGACCTTCCTCCACCACTGGGCCTGCACCATCGAAAACGCTGCGAACATCGGCCTCGCCAGATTGGGCTGGGGAGGTGCCCATCAACTTTCGAAAGAGACTTTCCCTGACTGCGATCCCAGTTGCTGAACTTGAATTGCGCCATTCGTTCCCGGGATGATCCTTTAGTATATACCACTTTTTGATCCTTTAGTTGTGAATGGAACCCTTTTTGATCCTTTGTATATATATATATATCACTTGTGGAAGTGTATTGTTTGTATATTACTACCAAATACAATTAGAACTTTCTGGTTTATCCAAGTTCAGGCTGGAAGCATGTGCAACTATAGCTCGGTCAACAGAACTCCAAATTGGGATCACATCGGGCAGCCTTTGCATTTTGAACCGGGGAACTGTTGGAGTCGATTTGGCTGCGGGGGAGCTCTTCGGCTTCAATGTGGGCACATATCAGGAAGTTCCGTCAGGCGCAAAAGCAAAACATGGCTAGACTTGTTCTAGGCCACACATGTTTAACCCCTGAACATGTTTACTTCAGGTCTTAGTTGGGTTGAAGGTGTTTGTCATGAAAGAATGAACCTTTCGATCAGGCGACGGGCCTGTGCAGTCGTCTTGCATCCCTTGGCTGGTCACTTGCGACAAGACTCTTGTGGCCATGATTGGGGATGCGTCTGAGAAGAAGCTACAAACCCTTGCAGACTGCATGTGTGACACAGTGAAGAACAAAGGAATCACAGAACTGCGGGTCATTGACCATACCATGGCAGCGCGAACAGTGGTGGGGTATATCATGTCTAAAACCTGTTTTGTCATCGAAAAGGGTTCAATAACATGGAAAAGGGTTTGATTCATGGCTGCGTTCAACCCTTCAGGTGGGTCCAGATGGAAATGCAACTCCACTTCGGTATCGGTACAAGATCACCCCTGCTGCCAATGTCAACAGCTTCAAGCCAAAGCAAGTGCCTACCGACACAGATCTTCGAAACATGCGCTCGTCAATGCTTGGAGCTGTCTATTTGAACAAGCTCAACACCCTTCCTCGTGCAGCGCATTTCGATATCGTTTGGGAGGAGGGGATTCGTGAGTGAGTTCATTGATGTTCATAAATTGACGTTCACTTTCTGTTTACAATCGATCTCTTTCTGTTTGGTTGAGTTTTGCCACCTGCTTGGCAAGGTGAAGGTGGGAGAAGAAGTTCCAGCAGTCCTATCGCCTGTGAAGCCCAAGTACTACCTGCTTTGCAGCTTGAGCATCCCGGCTGGCCACTGTGTGCAGCTGAAGGCATGAGGCCATGAGAGCCTTGAGCGCAGGTTGCTGAGGGTCAGAGGGGAACCTCTGAACTGTGCACCAACATAGCAAACGGACCTTTTGACATGTTTTCAGAAAGCATATGAAAACATCAAAGCCGTTTCAACACCGGGTGCCACCAGAGGAAGAATGATCCCAGCGAAACCAGTCAGTGCAGGTTTTGACATAGTTTTCATTGCCCTTCATGTGTTCAGGGCTGACCACCCAGAAAGAACTCTCAGGCGAAAACCGCAGAAACGCACCCAAAGGCCAACGCGATCCCAATCTACCGCGGAAGCTACAGTGCATTTCCCATGTTAGCTTGATTTGCGTTGTCGCTTTAGTTTGATGTTGGTTGAACACCTGTTACACAGCTTTACAATCCCCTCAACATATGTGCAGTGAATGCTTGTGTCTTGTGCAATTGTTGCAGTGTTCATGAACACATGCAATGGTCCATAGTTTTGCTCGAAAAACAACGGGCTGCACTGTGGGCATATGTCCGGCTACCACAGGTTGTTGAACATGGTCCTGAAACCTGTCGAGGACCTCTGCGACGAGGAGCCTGCTCCCAAAGCAGGAACAGTTGAACCGAAAGCAAAACCCAGTCCAAACCTAAACCCAAGGCCAAGGGTAAGGGTCCGCGGAAAGCTGCTCCTAAACAGAAGCAGCATGCACCGGAAAAACAAGATGAGAAACCTGAGTTTCCATGTGATGGACCTGTTCTGAAGCGACCAGCTTCAAACAAACGCCCAGCTGCATCGTCATCTCCGAAAGATGAACCGAAGCGTGCAAAGATCGGAATCTGCCGCTACAAGAACGGAACCTTCGGTTACAAGATCAATGGACCACAGAAGATGCTTGCCACTGATCGACATTAAGTTAAATCAACATTCAAGTTCATAAACATTGAAGTTCAATGAAATTCATAACCTTCCATGTTCTTTCAATTTGGTTTTGCACCCTCTTTGAACATCTTTGAACTACTACGGGATCACTCCGATGAGAGGGAGACCATAGCTGACGCTTGTCAAAAACGACCAGAACCAACAAAACGCATGCAGGGACTATTGAACGATTGAAACATACCCAAGAACGATTGAACCATAATTGAAACTGGTGTGTGGGCTAGGTAGCGATCCAGGAGGAGCTGGTCCGAACAAATGGAGATATCGCGGCAGCAACACTTCTTCAAGTAGCTTGCCCTTTTGGTGAACTTCACAGTTGAGGGTGTGTGCTTGTGGGGATTGAACCCTGTGCTGTTTTCAATGTCCACCAGTGTCCAGGTTTCTATTGTTTGAGATTCCGTGGCCCTTAGGAATCCATGGAGTCTGCACTTTTGGCAAAGAAAAAGGCGCAGGAGTGTGTGGAGGCCTCCGCTGAGAAGGAGGATTTGGATGGGCTTGAAATGGAGGGCGAAGAGGAAGAGCCTGGGAGGAAGATCCCGAAGGTAGGGCTACACATCTGCAGCGTGTGTTCTTTGTATATGGAAATCTTCAATGTTTACTTTCTAACTGGCAGGGGAGACGTGATCGATGACAATCCTGCAAATCTGAGAGATCCCACGCGCAGCAAAGACTGAACGAATCGACTTGTGTCTTGCGAGAAACACGTGCTTCTTATCTGCTGGGTTTTGGGATTGTCCACTCAAACATGTGCAACAAGTGTGTTCAAACATCAGGATTTGGATTGGGGGACCCGGGATAACCCAAGATATCCCAAGATCTTAAAGTGGCCAACTAAACATGTTCAGCATTGAAATGCCAAGCACTGGACACATGGAAACGTGGACAAACTTGAGTCGCCGAGCAGCGCTGGTCTCGTGGGTGTGTGTGTGTGTGTGTGTTTGTTAGTAGTGTTCTGTGTGTGTCTAAGGTTTGCCCTTTACTCTGACCAAATTTAATGCAGTTGTGTGTGTCTAGTATTTCCCCATTACTCTTACTGCTACAGCGTTGCGTGCTCAACCCTCCTCTTTCTATTTTTCTTATCGCTTGCAACAAGGGTTGCGTCAAAGTAGCTAATAGCACTGCAGCATTCAAGAGTAATGCAAGGCATGGCTCAACATGGTTGATGCTATGCAATCTTCTTTTGAGCAGACAGGTCAAACTTCTAGATGCATAGCAAACAGCTGATCAAGGGGAATCCAGTATATTGTGGAAAGCTGTGGCGGAGGAAATCACTCGGAACAGGTGTCTATAGACCCGTGGGAGGTGAGAGAACAGCTTCGTGTGCACCAGTCTGAGGACCCGTGGCCAGAGGACCCGTGGGAGGTGAGAGAACGGCTTCTTGTGACCCGTGGGAGGTGAGAGAACAGCTTTTTCGAGGCTTCGAGCTTCACAGACTTATATTACGGGTTCCGAAAGCAACGTTAACGGGTCGAAAGCGGAAGGAAGGGCGTGCTTGACGCTGCTTCACAGACTACGCTGCTTCACAGACTTGTTGTACGGGTTCCGAAAGCAACGTTAGACATTCTGGGGGCGTACGCGGTGGACCTCTTTCGGGCGATTTTTGGTCTCGAATTAGATTGTGGAAAGCTGTGGCGGAGGAAATCACTCGGAACAGGTGTCTACCAGCCAGAGGACCCGTGGGAGGTGAGAGAACGGCTTCTTGTGCACCAGCCAGAGGACCCGTGGCCAGAGGACCCGTGGGAGGTGAGAGAACGGCTTCTTGTGTACCAGCCAGAGGACCCGTGGGAGGTGAGAGAACGGCTTTTTCGATGCTTCCGAGGCGTTTCCGTGACAGCCGGCGGCTTGAAGCGTTGCTGAAGGGTCGAAAGCGGAAGATGCTTCCGAGGCGTTTCCGTGACAGCCGGCGGCTTGAAGCGAAGACAGGGCGTGCTCGACGCTGCTTCACAGACTTATTTTACGGGTTCCGAAAGCAACGTTAGACATTCTGGGGGCGTACGCGGAGGACCTCTTTCGGGCGATTTTTGGTCTCGAATTAGATTGTGGAAAGCTGTGGCGGAGGAAGTCACTCGGAACAGGTGTCTACCAGCCAGAGGACCCGTGGGAGGTGAGAGAACGGCTTCTTGTGCACCAGCCAGAGGACCCGTGGCCAGAGGACCCGTGGGAGGTGAGAGAACGGCTTCTTGTGTACCAGCCAGAGGACCCGTGGGAGGTGAGAGAACGGCTTTTTCGATGTTTCCGAGGCGTTTCCGTGACAGCCGGCGGCTTGAAGCGTTGCTGAAGGGTCGAAAGCGGAAGATGCTTCCGAGGCGTTTCCGTGACAGCCGGCGGCTTGAAGCGAAGACAGGGCGTGCTCGACGCTGCTTCACAGACTTATTTTACGGGTTCCGAAAGCAACGTTAGACATTCTGGGGGCGTACGCGGAGGACCTCTTTCGGGCGATTTTTGGTCTCGAATTAGATTGTGGAAAGCTGTGGCGGAGGAAATCACTCGGAACATTAGATTGTGGAAAGCTGTGGCGGAGGAAATCACTCGGAACAGGTGTCTACCAGCCAGAGGACCCGTGGGAGGTGAGAGAACGGCTTCTTGTGCACCAGCCAGAGGACCCGTGGCCAGAGGACCCGTGGGAGGTGAGAGAACGGCTTCTTGTGTACCAGCCAGAGGACCCGTGGGAGGTGAGAGAACGGCTTTTTCGATGCTTCCGAGGCGTTTCCGTGACAGCCGGCGGCTTGAAACGTGGCTGAAGGGTCGAAAGCGGAAGATGCTTCCGAGGCGTTTCCGTGACAGCCGGCGGCTTGAAGCGAAGACAGGGCGTGCTCGACGCCGCTTCACAGACTTATTTTACGGGTCCGAAAGCAACGTTAGACATTCTGGGAGCGTACGCGGAGGACCTCTTTCGGGCGATTTTTGGTCTCGAATTAGATTGTGGAAAGCTGTGGCGGAGGAAATCACTCGGAACAGGTGTCTATACACCCGTGGGAGGTGAGAGAACGGCTTCGTGTGCACCAGTCTGAGGACCCGTGGCCAGAGGACCCGTGGGAGGTGAGAGAACGGCTTCTTGTGACCCGTGGGAGGTGAGAGAACAGCTTTTTCGAGGCTTCCGAGCTTCACAGACTTATATTACGGGTTCCGAAAGCAACGTTAACGGGTCGAAAGCGGAAGGAAGGGCGTGCTTGACGCTGCTTCACAGACTTGTTGTACGGGTTCCGAAAGCAACGTTAGACATTCTGGGGGCGTACGCGGAGGACCTCTTTCGGGCGATTTTTGGTCTCGAATTAGATTGTGGAAAGCTGTGGCTCCGTGTCCGTGGCTGAAAAGTGTCGTGTACCGTGGCTCCGTGTCTTTATCCAAGGCAAGCCGCTCTATTTTTTGAAGTCTGATCTAG
>CAXIVM010001591.1:0-13000 GCA_964035705.1 Porites rus | reverse complement strand
AAGTGACACATACTATACCGAATGCTCACACAAATGCCAACACCGACTGAACCGATCCGCCGGACACCAGGCACCCGTCCCGCCATCCCTCGGCGGCTCGTGTCGCGTTTTCTACGTATTCGGCCGAGGCGGTCCGGGCCTTCTCGATCTTCCCTGGGATGTCTTCACCTCATTTGGAACCAACGGAACACTGGAACGGAAGCATGAGATGAAGAGAGCACCAGGATCTAAAAAAAGTCACAGCAGCTGCTTGGTCCGAAAATTGAAGCTTCTTCTTTCGGTTCCCCAAGAGATGGAAAATGGTGTCCAAATGGTGTACAATGCCATTCTAGAGGGAAGTTCTTGAAGGGAATTTTCCACTTTTCTGATGAAGTTTGTGGGAGGGGGACTCCATAGATTAGAATAATGAATACCTTGCCGACAAAAACATGAATGTTTACATGTGTTCTCTAAGGCGAGAATTTGGAATATCAAACCTACAAATCCATGTCGGTCAAATCCATCTATTATCCACCTTGGTGACGGGAATTCCCTGGCTAGACATCGCATGGCAGCTCTGAAAACTCTGAAAGCATCATGCTAACCAAGCCCCTAGTCCCCTAGCTTCTTGATTCCGTTCGTAGCGATGCCAGGAGCCCCGAGTAATTAGCTTCTTGTTAACCATGGATATCTACGTCTCGGCCACCTCACCAGGTCCACCATCTACTGGGGTCTATCCAGCTCAAGGTCTCACCAAGTCTGGCTCAGGTCCCAGACCAGACGGCGTCTGTGGAGACCAGCAAGGTTGCTGACATGGAACACAAAAAGAAGACTTAAAACAAGGAAGATGTCAACACATGGAGCAGCTTAAGTCTTAAAGCCTACCTGACCTTCTTGTTTAAAAGTGGGGAGACATTGACCTCATAATACTACTGCAAATCCCAAAAAACAAAGCCGGGACACCCCTACTTCGAGTTGCACGACAGGGAAGTCGTCAGACCGTCTGAAAAAGGGGAAGTCTGAAAGGCAGGCCAAACCATTGGGATTATCGCAAAATGTTGCCAGTTTTGTTCAGAAGCGTTACCGGGATTATGTCAGTTGGCTGCATCGCCAGAGCTGCAAGCGGGCCCCGCTTCCAACTGGCCCAGAACAGCTGCTCCGATTCCCTGTCGCCGGAAGAAAACCAGAAAAGAACAATCCACAAACATACGCAGCTTCGACTATGCTTCTTCTCAAACCCCTGGTTTAAGGATTCAATACCCAACATGACCCTTGGAAAAATATGGAAAAATACCTTGTCCTGAACAGGGCCCAATGACGACTCCTACCATTCACCCGATCAGAAGAGATCAAGCGTCCCGGCCAAGTACTTTGCCTCAGCATCGCCACTGGTGCAGCGGTTCCGAGCAAACAAGGAGCAAAAGAAAACATAACGGTATTGATCACACCGAGCAAAGCATCGGTTCCCGAGGTATACCTTTAATTCCTTCGCCAAACTGGAACTTCCATGAGCTTGCTGTTGCCTGAGCAAGGTAGAATTGCCATCTTCCGAACAAGTGGCGAGGAATGTCTTTGTCATTCGGTTTCTCAATTCGTTTTGACTCTTTTTGGTCAGTCACAGAACCGATGGACTTTGGTCCTCCCATCTCCATAGGAATCTTATAGTTTCCCACTTGAGCAATTGAACCCACCGAATAAAACCGGCAACAGAAAAAAAAAAAAAAAAACGAAAAAACCAGACCCAACCGGCGGCCCGGGCCCAGCTTGTCCTCACAACGGATACTGGAAGCCTCCCAACGTCACTCGGAGGCGATCAAAACATGGCTGAAAACAATCAGAATCTGAACTTCCTTTGGTCGTGTTATGTCGCTTTGTGGTCAAAAATGGGTTGGCAGTGGAGTGAAACAGACAATGGCAAGCAATGGGCATTCTAATGGGCTGCTCTTAGATCATCTGCCTGAACTGCTTCGAAGGAAGTCTTCGCCACCCACGGATGGGGGGTATGCTTGGAATGTCCAGTACTTCTTGTTCTAACACCTTCTTCCAATTTTCATTTGGTGATGGGGTGTGCTTGTAAATCTTTGTCTCAGAGGCCAAAAGCAATCCTGGCCAAGCCACTTGAACAACCACAGAAAAAGAAGCCCCTCAGCAGCAGTTCGGCCTTCAAAACAATCGCCTCCGATGTCTACTTTCGAGTTCTGCGGCAATGTAAGTGGTAAGAACATCGCCAAATCGGGAAAAAATGCACACAGACAGACAGACAGACGACAGACAGAATTGGCCAGATGGTTGCTTCGTGTGCCTTTGCGACCTCCACTTACCAGTATTATCTTGAAGATCATGAAGACAAATATATAGAACATTGGTCCTGGCCGGTACCTTATCTGTTTCGTCTTCATACCGGTCAACGACCCTGTCTGACACGTCTGTACTCCCGTCCCTCTCCCCCATTTTCCAAGCTGCGGGTCGCCACCCGGGTCGCCCCACCTTGGTGCCAGCGTCGATGGTTCTTTGACCTGAGGGCAAAGGATGGAGGCCACCCGCAAAGGCTACAAGGAACGGGGCTGCAAGACAAGGAACCCTCTTTTCTGATGATCTGACAAATATCCATCACTGATGTTCTTTGACCTGGTCTGAAACATGGAAATCAATGGTTTAAAACCAATACACGAACCACTGACATCCACTGGTCCGACATGAATGTCTCCAACGACCTGGCTGCCCCAATCGACGCATCCGGCGCTCAGGTTCGGCTTCCGGGCCACTTGGTCCATGGCCTTCTGCACCCGTGGGGCCACATCTTTGTAAAGAGCCACCCTGCCAGCGATGGTGCAGCGGGTTGGTGTGTGTGTGTGGTGATTGTGTGTGTGAGTGTCTGTCATAGGGCGGAGCGTAGAGAAAACGGAGCCACTGCAAGTGTTGGTGGAAACCTGTCTAAAGGGCAGGATTGACAAGCCTAGGCGATGCAGAAGGTAACAACTACCTCCATTCTCACAACGGTGGTTCTATGTTTGTTTTGAGAGCTCCAAGCCCTTCTAAAGAGGAAACCATTTCAACTCAGGAGGGACCACGAACATCCATGAACTATGGATTCCTCAGTCTTTGCAGGGCTTCCATTCTGTAAACAACCAAAAATGAAAGTGGGGGCCACCTCACCTCAACCGAAATCGGGCATACCGGGCATACCGCTCTTTTCGTCTTGAACTGTTGTCTTTCGCGAAGTCTGGGGTATGGAAGCAGAAGGCGTGCAAACATGAGTGCTGAAAGTGGGATCACCCCTGACATTGAGAGCAGTACACGTTCCAATAAAACTTAAAATGCATTGATGTTGTAATAAAACCACTGGAGTGAACACTGCCGGTGGGAATGGCAATGTTATGGTGGCACTTGGTTCAATGCTGTGTTGTGGAATTAATCCTGTGATTGGCTTCCCCATATTCAAGAGCCCGCGTTGGAATCACTGAATTGTTCTCTCAATCTTGTGCCATGCATCGCAAACAATGTTTCCCCGTCATCATGTCCGAGTCACATGACCAGTCCGGCACAGCACATTCTGTGAAACAAGACTACGCCAAAACCCCCAAAGAGTTTCTGCTAGACTCTAACTCTAGACATCAAAATCAGACGCCCTTCAAGCTTCTCAAGTATGAATGTTATCAATATATTATATAGACTGACTGGCTTAGATGGAAAATTTATCCATTGATTGTCTGACTGGCGGTAGGTAGATGGTACATTGTTTTTCCATTAACTGGCATTGGGCGGGAAGTTTCTCCATTCTGAAGGTAGATGGAGAAACTCTCCATCTCCATCTGCAGAAGGTGTTCCTCCAAAAAAACTCTGCGCGCTTATTTCTCCAAACAAAGCCTTCTGGGTGTTTCCCTGAAATTGGTAGATGGATAATTTTCCCATCTACCGCCAGTCGATGGAGACTTCTCAGTCTGCCTCCAGTCGATGCAGAAATTATCCAGATAACCACACTATGAGTTATATTTGTTCAGATTGATCACGGAAATGTATTGACTCGGGAGTTTGGCAATCCCATGGCATCCACATCATTGCAAACAAAACCTTTTGAGCAAACTTGATGCTACACTTTGACTGGCAAAGTAAGTTGGCAGCTGAGCTCGGTCGAGCGGTTTTTGGCAAGAAATCTCATGGATCGCAAGCCAACCCGAGCTCCCACAGTCCAAACTTGTCATCAACCAGTAGCCTACCAGATCTCGAGTTCGAAGACAACTGCCACCAAGAATTGGAACCGCATGGAACTGCAGGTGTGGTAAAAAGGTCTTCCTGTCTTCTATGGGTTCCAAAACCTCAAACCTCTTCCATTTTCACCACAAAAACGGATGGAGAACCCATCCCATCCGACTCCTTCCAGTCCGCGCCGTGACTGGGCCCCCCGGGCCACGAGTCACGGGACAAGGGTTCCCTTCGAGACCTGGAGCAAACATTGTGAAATTCAGCTCTCAAGAGCTGAGATCAATCTTCAGAGCAGCAGTAGAGTTTTTAAGGGAAGCCTTCTGCCCCCAAAGACATTGAGTAAGCGAAAGTCCTCAACTGACCACGGATTCGCCTCAGAATTCCGGTCGCTCTCGATATCAGGAGAGCCCAGTGAGTCGATTCTTGAAAATCCCTTCAAAAAGCACAACCCTCAACCATCTCTCTCTCTCTCTCTTGCAGTACATCATCCCTGGGTGTCGGGGCTGATAGGGCATGCGAGTTCCTTGGAGCGGCGCCAGGGCCAGTTGATCCTCCACCTCTGGGCTGTCCTGAGCTACGCAGAGCTGCGGAGCGGTGGGCGAGTGGAGAGTGGGAAGACAGGAAGAGGGATGAAGAGGGACAGGTGCTCCATAGGTCCTGAGGTACCCATGCCCACTCACTTCTTGGCTTAACATGATTTGACCATTTCACCACAAGTAACCCCTTGGAAGGAGGTTTGACCCTGCAAAGGACATGCTACATGAGCACTGCATGTGAAGATCCAGCTTTTGGCCCACGACCTCCACCACCCTAGTTTCGTTGTAGATCTGCTCATGTTTATTGGGTGTGTTCACAATATATTGACAATCTATGATGCCTACCCTGGTTGAACCCCCAATGTCAGGGACGCCAACCAATCGAACACTGTCCATCGATGTCCGTCCACATCTTCACGATCCATTCGTCCATTCGTCTCCACCCCGCATGTGTCGTCCCCCCGTTCCCCGCACCTCGTCGCCGGTGGGATCGAAGGCCTCCTCGGGGTCCCACCTGGAAGCCCGGTCGACATCGGTCGGACGCGGCGGGTGGCGGACGTGTGACATTCATGGCTGGACGGTTGTCTGATGTAACACCCATGGGTCGGGGTGAAGGAGATGAGTATCCAAGATTGTACTGAAGGGCATCCCTCTTCGTGCGGTTGTTTGGGGACCGGGAGCCGAAAAGAAAACAGGTTGTTTGGCGCCCAATCTACCCAATCATGGTCTAACATACAGCGACTGTTTGAGTGGCATCTGGGGTTCGGGGACCTAAGCTTCTCACACAAATTCGGAAATGCAGGAATGACAGGTTTTGAAGACTATGACAATGACACAGGAACTGAACAGGATCTGTGACCCGTTTTTTCATTCACTTTAGGCGGATTGAAGTGATGAGAGGTGCCTCTCTGGCGCTTTGACCCATGCCCTGCGCCTTCCACGGACTGAACTCGCGGACGGAGCGTTCCCGACTCGCGAAAGCGCTTTTCAACCGGTGGTGCGTCAGAAGGGGGGTCGTTCCCAAAAGGTTTTGCTACGATCGGAAGCTACGAACGGAACAAGTGCATCGCTACTAGGAACAAGTGCCTTAGTAGTAACAAGAAGCGAACGTAGAAACAAGTGCATCGCTTCTAAGTGAGACGAGAAGCTACGAACGGGGCTCCTGGCCGCAACCTACGAACGGAGCGATCGGACGCTACGAGCAGGGGGCTCCTGGCATCGCTACGAACGTAACAAGAACGCTACTAGAGACCAACATCTTCCACGACCCCTTCGATCGACAGCCAACACGTGTCGGTTTGGGCATCTTGTAGTGCGGCACCACCGTCAGATCCTGGCAGACACCGGAGGCAAGACACCGGAGAAGTCGGTCGGTAAAAACAGCTTGTACAACCAGAACCTGCCACCATGGTAGCCGAAGAGACGGGGTACCCTCACAACTCAAAGGCAAGTACCCTGAAGAAAACCTATACCACGTGTGCATTCACAATACGTTCATGCAAGCAGCAAAGCATTAAATATATGTTTCACTTCAACAGGCCATCATCGTGGCGTCCAATTGGCGAAACAACGAATGAGGTATACCGTTGCTTTCAGTCGGACCTTGCAACATGACTCACTTGATTGATCCGACAGCTGGTTGATATTGATATACTGTGTATATATATATATATACACGCTACGTGTCTCACAATAGATGGAAGACTCTCACCGCACAGAGGAGAGGTCGAAGGCCTTGCGTGACTTCCCACAATGAACCTCGCACTAAACCTTGCAGCTCTATTGAGCTCTATCAACCTATATAGGGTAGTCATCATCTTTGAGGCCTTAAGGCTTCCAAGATTTTACCTTTCCACATCACAATTCTTCCGAGTACTGCTAAAGAAGCTGTGCAGAATAGGAATCAAATCAGCAAGATAAGGTTGTCATGAACTGCCTGGTCCAGGGCTTGCTGCTGTTGAAGCCTCCTCTTCTCGGTACTCTAGATCGCCACCCGATTGGTCGTCCTTCCTTTGCACTGGCAGGCCGTGGAGGAAGATCCGGTCGCCTCACCTGCCACTGGGACAAACACCGAGCACATCGGGCGATGTTCACGTAAGACCACTCCAGCCGAGAAGGAGTTCCGTTTTGAGGGATTGACGGGGCGTGAACTCGCCTCCAAAACGAGAAGAACTCAGGTGACTTTCCAACCAGGGGAGTCGAAGAGCCACCGGACTGGGCCGCTCTGCGACGCTGGGGATGACGCTGAGTGGAATCCCAATGACGTGGAGTCGAAGATCCGACGGAGAGACGGCGGAGTCGAGACTCGCCTCTCCCGGAGACGTTTCTTTTAAGGCGATCCCCGTTGGTTCAAGTAGTCATGGAAGGTTCTGCTGATGAGTTCAGAAAAGAGTGTGCTTGGGCTTGGGGTTCTTTGCTGGTTGGCACTTGAACCACTTGTTGTTTATAATCAATAGCATCAATAGCATAGATGTAGAGCAAACCCCGTTCGCTTTGATGGCTGTTTTGCTCATCCCAGAACAAGGAGTCTGGATGAATCTGGGCAAAAAGACATTCTTTTGAACAGGGAGGCCACGTCTACAGTCACCAGGTTTGGGTACAAAGGCAAGTCGAAGGGTCTGTCTAAGACCCAGTTGTTCACTTCTGGGACCTTCTTCACTTCTGGGAACCATGTAAAAATATATATATGTGAATTCATTACAAGTACACAATTGCACACACCACGGCCCAAGCAAAAAAGGACTCCAACATAGTACAACGCGCGTTTTCACCCGAACCAACCCGCGTCTTCCCCACCGACGAGCTCGCAAGCGCGCTCCTCGTAGCTGTCTCCGGCGCATGCTGCCGCCATCTTTGGCCCAGCAGCCCTCCACCAATTCTGTCCGCGGCTGTGGACGCGTGTGACGTCCGCTCTGACAGAGTGAGGCAGTGCTTTTACACGGGAAGGGACGCACCTGAGGAACTATGCAGGAAAAATGGATCGAGATGAAGAGTTGAAGGGAGATGTCCCAAGATTTCGAGCAGTGCGGCAGTGCCCGGACATCTGATTTTTGTTGCACCCCCCAAAAGAAACACAAGTATGCTCAAGGGATCTAAAGGGTCCTCCTGAAGCTGATGGGACATGATGGGGACTCCATTTAGGTAACAGGATCCCTTGCCTGCTTTGGATGATGTCTCTGTGAAGATGCCAGAGGAATATGAGAAGAGCCCTGCAGTCAACGCTAGCATGACATAAGCGTTTGTGACCTCTGATCAGCTTGCAGCTTGACTCGGATCACACCACCTGGGACCTAGCGACTTGATGCCGATGCCGGATGTGCCACAGATGCCGGCGCTTACTCTCAGGTGGTGTCAGGCCTCATCATTCACCACGGGTGGCGTCGTTTTCACCCAAGGATGTCCAGCATTTCAAGGCTGTAATTCTTGGGCCAACCTCCAAGACTGACACCAACTTAAGCACCATGTTTCTGTGTGTGTGTGCCTTGCAAAAGATTAACTTCAAGCATGGATTCTCCAAAAGCTCTTCGTGGTGGCATTACCTTAAACTTGCACAGACTGAGCTCCTCGAGACATCGAGGCTTCGTAGGCGAGACATCTCCGTCGAGGAGTCGCATACCCAGACACTCCATGTATGGCATATATGCCTACATTAGGGCGTTTCAGGGGTCAATGTAGGCATATATTCCATACATGGAGTGTCTGGGATACATTGTTTGACACCTCCGGTATCTGTAACACCAGAGCGACTCGGATCCAGAGCGATGTACACGAAACACAGAGATTCTAACACAGTTCAGTCACTTCAGAGTAGATGATGCGGCCATTCCAAGTACATTCCAACAAACACCTTCCATGGAAGTGGATGGCCATTCATGGCCCACTGGGAAGACTAGTGGCCTTTGAAACCGTGGGCGTGAAAAATTGTGCTGAATCAGAGGGCAGTTGAGAAATCAAACATCCTAAATAGAAGCAACTGTGCTGAACCTGAGCTCATCTACAAACCACAAAAACGTATCACACGTTGCAGCTGTCATCTGCAAATGGTTCGCTGAAGGGTAAGCAACAGAAAAAGCCAGACCGAAATCAGAACACCTAGTTTGAGCATATCAACACTCACAGGCACAAAGCAAGTAAGCAAAGTACAAGTCAAATGACTGGACAAATGACATATCTTTACATTTATATGCAGTACACTCATGTCCAGATCTGGTCTCAGCACTTCTTCAACCCACTCTCAGTGGCATTCCTGGAAGTTGGCTGATATCGCTATATCATCAAACCTGTCTGCGCATTCTGCGTCTTTCCTTGCTTAACTCCTCTTCGATTCCTCAATTGTATCTGCTTTCCCGGTTGAGCTCCGCTACCATCTCTCTTAATCACACTCTGTGTTCTTCGGATTTTGGATCGCTTGGAGATATCTGTTTCGAAGATGATTAAAAATTGAGGGTCTGGGCATTCTTTCTGTTGTGAACAATCCTTGTGGATCTTCTCTGTGTAGCTTTGCTTTTCTTCTTGCGATCAGTTCTTCTTCGCCGTCTCGATGGCTTATGCTCTTACACCGTCGAGAAGATCTGTCAGGTTAGGACGCATTGTCCGGTCTGTAGGCACCCCCTTCCAAACGATTTGACAACCCAAGTTGCAAGGTTCCGCAAAAAAGAACGTTCAGGAAAGGGTATTGGAACATCACACCAAGCGGGTGGTTAATACCTGGATTAGCCTGGATTGAGTCTCATTCTGACTTAGAAACCACGGTTGGTAGCCACCAACCTACCCTGGTTATTGCATGTTATTGCCACCCTCCTTGCCTTTAAACTCCAGGAGCTGACTAAACCCAACTAGTGCGTGTAATTTCATGTTATTTCATGCTATTTCCAGTGAATCTCAAGCTTTGCTTCGTAGATCCCAAGTCAATCCAGACACGAAACAGGACAGTTGCTATCTCTCCAAATAGTTTAATCTATATATATATGTTATATATATATTATATATATATATATATGTGTGGGTGTGTTCAATGTGTTCCTCCTTTTCACCGACCAAAGACCTGACCCCGACCATCCTCCAAACCGCTCGGGTTCGGTGCCTCCTTCGAGCATCTTCGTTTTGAAGACACAGTTCCTGGGCGCTCCGCCCGGGATGCGCCCGGGACGGGCGACAGCAACACGTCGATCGCGGCGGCACGGGACGACATGAGTCTGAGAGCATCTCTGAAACGCAAAAAGGGGCGTTGAACATGGATTGAGAGCAGATTGTTCACTCCACAAACCAAGGGGGTTAAGGATCCTTCTCGGACTGTGAGGGCAAGCAGCATCAAGCAGCATATCCATCTCTATATATATATATACCTGGATCTTCCAACTGTGACCAAAAATCAAACCAAAGGCGGAAATTTGGCATAGTTGGAAGATCATTTCGATCACCCTGCTATTCGGCTCCTTTCGGCTCCTTTCGGGTCACTTTGGATTACTGGAACATCACAACCCCTTGAGCTCCTTTAGGGTACCATCGGGTGTCCTCGTTTGGGCCCGAAAAGAAGCCACGCCGATGCCACGGCGATGGTCTCCGGTGTCCGGCGATACCCGGCATTCCGGGAACCGGTGGGCAGCCGGGGCACGGGTCGGTTCGCCACTCAAACAAACCATCAAAGGAACCTTGACCCTCACTGCCATAGGAAGAGAGTTGAGTAACATGGTGCTGTTTCTCTTTCTCAACTGAATCTGAACTGCCTTGTGGGCGGGAGTGCGGCGGAAGTCACTGACTCGTCACATCTCCTCCGCGCCGACTCCTCCGCGCCGAGGGACTCACACTCCTCACAATGGCTCCGATCAAGCCTGAGAAAGGCGAGGAGTATCACGAGTGGGGCGAGTGAGTTGAAGAAGGATTTAAATGCTTTAGTGCTGGCGATCTCAAAACTTTTTTGGGAATCCTTATACTAAGCGACAGTGCTGACAGTCAACGATGTTCTTCACCATCTATGGAAAAGGCTCACAAAAAGCAGCAAAAATAGAAATTTCGGACTGCGCGGCGACCGCCACTCCGGTCTCCTAAAAAGACGGCAGAGAGTCTTTCCACCTCAAAAAATACCTTTTTTAGGCCAACCAACGAAGGTCAATCTCTGACTCTGAAGAAACTCAAGCAGCCCGATGGCGACTGGCGGAGTCAGGTGTCTTCCACAAGCAAAACCCAATCTTGAAGAGGTGGCCTCGTTTAGGGCCCGGGATGCTGGATGACGGATGACCCAGGTTCTCAATGTAACGTTAAAACGGTGGTCATTGAACTCTTCCATCTGTTTCTTTGTGATGGGGCTCCTCGAATCGCCTCTTTTCAAAATGGGGATGCCCACACTCGCAGTTATGTCAAATAATACTCAGTAAACCTTCCAGAAACTGCTGAATTAAGATGGTCATGCGTTAGCACTCATCACAAAACCATGGCCACCCTTCCAACTTGAGGCTTAGCTCCAAATTACCAGCCTCAGTTTCCCGGCTCAAATCTTCGCATGTCCCACCTAGGCCGCGGTAAGAGATGAAACATGCGTGCTTGTTCGGAAAGGACCACAGTCTGTCAGGACTATCTCTTTAACATGTCTTCCAACCCAAGTTGTTCTTTCACAGAGATCAACAAGACCGTGAATTCCTGCAACAAAGTGAACTGCCGGTACAAGCGCCCCGGAGGTCCATTTAGTGGTCACATGCGCCTTGACCTCATAGAAATCACGACCTCATAGATGAAAAAAATCGCTTTGCAAGTTGCACGTACCCCGAGGGCGAGGACAAAACGATCTGCGGATCCGGCATTTGGAGACCTCTTGGACTTGGTACGTGCCCTCCTGCAGCTCCTCGTGGCGTTTTGCGTGAAGGTGGGGAGGTGGGGTTGGACAAAGAGAAAAACACATTGAAAAATGCAGAGGTAGTACTCTGCCAGGTTTCCGAGGATAGCCGTTCACATGTCTGTTGCAGCTACGACAGCTACGACCCTTTGAGGAAGTCACGACAAAGTGTTATTTAAAGAAGATGCCCACTCCTACAGTTGTCAAATGGCAATGCCCAACAAAAACGACATGGCTCACAATGCTCACAGTGATTCCACTGCTTTGCAAAAAATCCAACTCGTCCATATATCTTGAGGGTCACTCATGTTAACTTGCGGCCCCGTGGTTTCAATGCAAAAGGGCCGATGGGCAAAGAAGTAACCACCGTTTCAGAACGAAGACCGGGCACATCCAGGTTGTTATTCACGCAGGGGACCTGGCGCCCCTTTATTAATAGATGTAAATTGGGGAAAACAACCCTCAGAGTAAGTAACCTAATTCCAGGGGTATGACCAACCCTCAAATCCTACTTATGCATTTTGAGGCCATTGGCCACAGACATCACTATGCTATCTTGCATGTAGGAAACCAATCGTTTCATAAAATGAGGAGATACTGAGCATCCAGGTGCAAGGAAGTCGCTTCAGTCTTGTCTGAAAACTTCGCTGTCCTGTTTTTGTACGTATGGTTTCTCTGTCTTGGCTTACACTTCATGCCAAGATCTTGTCTCTTGGCAGCTTTCACGAGCATTCCAGAGACTCCCAAAGACCCGAAAGGATCACTGTGGCAGTGAGACATGTGTTGGTGGTCGTAGGTTGTTATCAAAGAGGATATATTGCGTGTGTTTGTGCACACTTGCAAGCCATGAAACCTGATGAAAAAACAAAAGGCCACAAACCAAAACAGGTTGAACAAAGCAAACACTATTTGACGCAGCAAACATCAGCCGTGGAATCCAAAATCGTGCGCTTTGGGAAGCCAATCTGGTCGAGCTTTTTCAAGGCGCGCATCTTTGTCTCTAATCATTCTGCTCCCACACTCTGAACAACTATGGACCATGGACTATGGCTCTCTGGGTTGTCATCCATCTGCTTCGCCTGCGTCAACTTACAGAAGATGCACCGCACCTTCTCCCCTTGTGACTTCTTCAGTGCTTTGTGGCTCAAGTTGGTCTTCCGCACTTTGGCCTTCTGGAAAGCCAGCGCGACTCTCTTGAAGCTGCGTCTCTGCCTGGTAGCGCAATCACACTTGCGGCTTCTTGCAAATGAAGACTTCCAATTCTCAACATCTGCCCTCAGCATCCATCTAGTAAGCTCGACAAAGAGGTGGTCAACGCACATGTGGCCGATGATTGCCTAGTGTCAAAGTCTTGCTAAGACATCTTCGATCTTCAACCATATTCTCACACTCTTTAATCAAAAAAAACAAGAACCATCAAAGTCCCAACTTGCTGGTTTCTGCGAGTTTTGTC
>CAXIVM010001590.1:0-35552 GCA_964035705.1 Porites rus | reverse complement strand
GTCTCAAGGCTTCACTCTTAAGTCTTTTGGTTCTTGTGTCTTTGAGGTTTCTTCGGACACTTTCATTCTTTTGGAGTGTTTTTGGGTCTGGCGTATGGCTTCATCTCAGAGTGCTTGGGTTTGGCTTAGATTCAAGTTTGGTGATTTGTTGACGTTTGGCTCAGAATCTTACTGCTTTGGAATTTTTTGGGTTTAACTCAAGGCTTCACCACATTCCAGGAACGTTTTTCGGTCCAGCTTCGCGTGACCGATTCGGATTGGTTTGGTTTGGATGTTGTATTCTTGCCTGGGGTTGATTCATGGCCTGTTTGGCGCTGGACAAACACATGATTGTGAACATGTACGTGTGATGTGAGCCCACCTTGAACATCATTGGAGGAATGCAGCGACCCAACTGTGGCAGTGGAGTTCGAACAGTGGCAGCTTCATTGAGGGATCGGGTGGAAACAGGAGAAGTTTATAGTTGTGAAGGTGTAAAACAAGTGAGACATTCTCGCTCACACCGATTTCTGAACCGATACATGAGGACGGTATTTGTCGGTCAGCAGAAGGGTGTGAGAAGGAGGTTGGACATATCATCGAGTGCGACACGGAGAGATTGCAGAACCAGAGGAAGAAAGGATGTGAAGAGTGTAAGAGATTTTGCGTTGATGCGAGTTGTGAAAACAACATACGACATTTGTGGGCACAACGAGGAGTTTGCATGCTACGAACTGGTACAACGAAGAATTTAAAATTTAAACCTTGACTTCAGAATGTAGTGAATATTTTCATGGAAATGGGCCCAAAACATTTCAACCGAACCGGGGTGCGGGTTGCTCCTTTCGAGGCCTCAATTTGTATTGCAACGAAGAAACACATGCACACAAAATCTTTGCCATAATTGCCGCAGACGCAGGTGTTCAAAAAGATGTCGAAGCTTCCCCCACACAATTTTCCAGTTGCAGGCAGACAGCATTTGTTGAAACAAACATGGTGAATTGTGTTCAAACATGTGCATCATATGAGATTAGTGGACACTGTGCGTTACTGTTTGTTATGTTTCAACATTTGTTGGACTTGCATGGATTTGTATTGGACAAGAACGTTGTCACAATCACCATTTGGATTTCAACGCAGACAAAAAACCTGGGTTTCTGTGAATTTTTGAGCTCCACGCCATTCGCTCCGTTTGGGTGGCAGCCATGCTTCCCGGAAAAAAACGTTGGAATCTTTGGTGGCTGGTAGTTAAGCTTCGGGTTGGGAATGGTTGTGATTCTTTGTAGTTGATACAACCCGTGCACCAATTTTGTATGCATGCTACCATGAGGTGCTGCAGTGGAAATGGGTTTGCATCTAAGTTGATCCATTTTTTGTTGGCATGGTCCTAAGGCCCTAAGGTCCTATGGCCATGTTATCAGATTGTTTGTATGTAATGCTGATACCGATACCCGGTCTTGACTAAGGTTCAACAGCTCATCCCTACGCAGCTCAGCGCCAAGAGCAGATCTTGAAGGAGATCAAGGCTCCAAACAAGTCAGAGTCAGAGATGATTTTTTCACTTTTTTTCAAACGTCAACGCTTCAATTTCATATGAAATTAGAATTAGATAGAGTCGAGCCAATGAACACGGATGAACGTGACAGAGTAGCACTGTAATATTGTTCCTTTGGAATTCAGGCTGAAGCCGAGGCGTTGTGCCGCCTTTATGGCCACAGTCTCGGGTTTTGTGAAGATATCAACCAAGCCTGTGATTTTTGATTTTGATTTGGTGGATTGAATGAGGAAAATCGCTGGAAGAGATGACGGAGCGTTTTTTAAACGGTCGCTTTTCAATCAGTTTCAGTGGACTCAAATGGATTGAATACTTTTGCTACGATTGATGGCCACACCGCCTGCAGGATTCCTTCAAGTCCTTCAAGTCTCCGAATTGCAAGCGGCGTTTCTTTACACAAACAGATTTCAAGGTTCGCAGCAAAGCTCTGCCACCAGGCTGACTGGGATGTTTCTGAGATTTGGTTCAAAGTTGCCTCTTCCACCCAACCAACATGCACAAAGGCGGCTAGTGAAGACCGAATGTCCAACGTGCTTCCTCTCGATTGTTGAATAATGCAATTTTCCTTCGCTGCAGTTTTCAAGCGTCCTGAACGGACATTCTTTCCGTATGCCCCAACCTTGGTTGGTGCGAGCGGCTCTTTTCTCAGCTTCGATCTTGTTGGTTGACTTGTGTAAGTTGTCAAGTTGACTACATGTTCATATATAGATTGCTTTCCCTGGTAGTCGCCTTGTGCTGCCTGTCAGTTTGAGGTCTTGGGCAAGGACCAGGCAACTATTGTCATCAAGAGATTGGTGGCACAGCGGAAAGACGCAGGCGTGGGGCTGGTGAACATTGAGCATTCAGAAGATTTGCACCCAAGCGGAGGCATATTGAGGAAGACGATCAAGAACTGCCTCCATCAAGAGGATCTCAGGCTTGGACCTTTAACAGTAACACTCTGGAATCCAGAAAAAGTCACATTTTAGGCCAGTGAAAGATCCAGGCCGGCAACATGCAGCATCCTCAATAGAGTTAAGAGAACAAACATTCCTAAACTAGATTCCCAAATGGTTTCCACTTCCACTGTACCCATGGATCAACCCAAGAAACTGAGGTGTTGTCCGTGCTAAGTCAGCCACTCTCTAAGAGTGGCAACTTGCTCGACAAGACAAGCAAGTAGTATTTTGCAGCAAGCTTGCTGTATTCAAAACCACAGCTGTCCTGTGGATTGTAGCATCGGCTGCATCATGAACCTCCGAGGCCTGCGACATGGCAAGACCCTGCAGCTCCAAGAGATCAGTATCGCGGAAACCTTTGATGAGCGCCAACGACAAGTTGAGTTTGTTGAATTTCATATGGATCGTTTCGTGTACTGCTTGCGACTCATCGTGCATCGTATGCTGCAAAGGTCAGCCTTGCTGCGCCAAGAGATTCAGAAAGCAGCAAGGATCTGAGCAAAGAGATTAAAGAGTTTGCAGATTCAAACATATTCTGTGAGTTGCTGAGGTGCTACAAGAGGTATCTCGATCATCCACGCCTCAGCGTGTGTCCTGAGGCGTAGGCGGTCTTGATGGTTTTTATAGAAACACCACGGTACTGACTCGTACTAGTTAAGTTTCCCGCGTCCTAGGTAGTAGCTACCTAGTTACTACTAGCTACTAGGGGCCAACCCCCCTTTAAAATGAACATCAGTACTGTAGTTGCAGATGTACTTTTTTCAGATTAGTTGATTAGCGCCTCTGCCAAGCAGTGGCAACTTCGTTGGGGACCTAAAACATTGCATGGGGTCAAAACGATGGTTGTTGCGGGGATGGCCTTGTTTGTTTGTTGATTCTGTTGATTGGGGATGGCCTTGTGGGATCACAAGATGCTTTTGGACCCACAGAGATGCATCAAAAAGGCCAAGACAGGATCCTGCAGCCATTCTTGGTTTTGAGCTTCTGAAATGGACCGTTTGTCAGTCATTGAACATCATTGAATCATGTGTTCGGACATCTGAATGTGCTTTAACTGACTGCAACACAACAACACTACCATATGCAATGCATCGCCTGGCAAGAGTTAAGCTGCAAAGCAGTCTATGGCAGCACTGCCCTCAGAGCTTTGTGGAAGAATCTGGGGCAAGAAGCATGTGACATGCTCCGCGTCTCACCAAGTCTCTCAGAACGGTTCACAGGCAAAGTGTTCAGACATCATTACGTTTTTGCACGTTTTCACCAGTTGCCCGCGCGGGAAGTTCCTACCTCAAACTAAACCAAGACAGATGACAAGTTCCATTCGATTGTGTATGACGGATTCAAATGACACGGGCCGCTTGAGATGCCCTGAGGACAAAGCTGAGATGCAAGCTCGGTGGCCTGCCGTCGATAGCTGTAGGCTCAGTGTTGGCCCCAGTTGAGGACTCTGATAGTCACATGTGTTTTGACTGCCAAATCTTCCTCAGCCAAATTGTGTGAGCTCAGTTGTCAGTTCTTCAGGTGCGGACAAAGGGGTGGAAGCCTTTCCACTCCATGTGCGCCGGAAGATTTGTTTGGAAGAGGGTCATTTATGCGAACATGCTGCGTCGGAAACTTTGACGACAATGCTGATGGGTGCCACTTTGTTTGTAACACCGGATAGAACCTTCAATCAGTGACAGGCCAAAAGGTCACATCAGGTATTGTGTGTATGTGATAAGCACAGCCGAGTGCAAATTTTTAAGTCTCGGCATAGCGCAAAGGCCTGCTTTTGTGCCGGCAGGCAGTTTAGGCCTTCATTAAGTATTGAAGGACTCAGAAAAATCTGTACTGCGTGCTGATTCAGTGCCAGTGTTGGATCATTTTTCCTGCAATTCCTTCCTGTTCTTATATATATAATGCTTGCAGGCTGTGAAGTGCTTCGTTTTCTGTCACTCCGGTTCTCAAATGTCCGCTTTCTGACCTTTCATCATCCATTGCCTGAGGTGCTAGACCACCTATCTATCGGATCTCAACTCAACTATCCTTACAGATACTCCGCTTGTCAAAACCATTCCTGTTCTGGCACAAACAAGGCCCTTGTGAGTTGGACAGGTCTAGTTGCAGCTTTATCTCTTCATGGAGAGGTCGGGCTTCTATCCCAGGCGTTCCACATGAGGGCTCTCAGGAGCATCCAAACAGAGAGAAGGAACCTTCAATGTCCACAGTCGCTTTCGTGAAGTCAACAGGTTTGGAAGCAACAGGCAGTGGCACTTGACAAGGACCCAAGCTGTTTGGTCGAGAACTCCGTTTCTTCAGCACAGACAGTACCTGAACGCTTTCATCATCGTGCTGACACAAATGTCTATCAACTGTTGACATCTATCACAGCGTCAAAATTGCTCAGCTACCGAGTAGCCCACTACACCGAAAAGGTTGCCGAACTGTAATTGGTCAGGCAACCAAGCAAACTTGTGGCAGAACAAGTATTGAGCTGCTGCCAGGTGCATACTACTGGGAGATTTGGCTTTAGTGCGGTATTTTGGCTTTGCCATCACTTCCTCATGACTTTCAGCTTCAAAACACTTGGGCAAGAGGTGTTGGGATGTACAGTTCAGGAAAAGCAGTAAACCATGATTTGTTTGCCTGCCACGCAATTGAGGTACCGGGCAAATCGTTTGCGCGAGATCAGGCAGAAAGAAGCTGAAGCTGCGCAGGTGCAACTCGGAACTTGAAAGACTTTCTGTGCACCCTAAAGGTTTCAAAATGCACTTGAACTTCAACAAAGGCTGTAATTCAACCCAAAAAGATATGTAGGGTCAGCTGCAAGGGTGGCTTTGGACTTTGGACACAGTCATACTTTTTGTTTTTTCTTCGGTTGTCTCTGAGCAGTCAACGCTTCCTAAGACATTGACTGAATTGCATTCAGGACCAGAACGTGTATAGCTGTGCCTTAAAGCACTGGGTTTTTGGTGGTTTTAGTCTACTTTTTTCTGAATAAAAAGGGCATTTTCGAGCGTTCCTCATTAAACACCAGAGGTTGGATGTGACAGGTTGCAGCTGCTGAAGCTGAAGCAGCTGCCGATGCCAGGACTTTGGCAAGGAAAGCAAATGAACCACGTGCAGTTGGCCCAGCAGCTAAGATGCTCCAACAGAATCAACAGTAGCTGATGTTCGATGCCTTGTAGTTGGTAGAACTCCATTTTCCTGCAATTATTCACTTAAGGTTGGTACAACCCCTTTCCAGGCACTGAGCTTTGGCTCATTGGTTGGCTTTAGCGTTGACGACTTCGATCTCGTTGGATGCTCCTTATTTGCAGGCAGCCCGCCTCATGCGGGCCTTCGATGTGCTGCCTGAACGAGAAGCATTGGTCACGTTTTCGACAAGGCCACTTCGTCGTTTTGGTGTTTGGCACTGTTTGTGCAAAGAGTTGCTTTCACCTCCGTGTCAGTGTGGAGGCTTAACGTCGACTTGACAAGTGAAACCTGCTTGTTTGCTGAATAGTTTGGAGCGTTCTCTTTGAGTCTTTTTGTGACCTCGACCTCAAACACCCAGGAGAGAGTGTTCGAGGCACATGTTACTTGCCATGCACCCAGAAAAGAACTAGAACACATCTGTTGCCCAATGCTTCAGCTGAGGCCTCATGGTTTGAGCACTAAGATCCGGGTCTTGGCTTTTTGCCCTGACGACCAGATCCAGGAGACTATTTGTCGTTGTGCAAACACGCATCAAGCCATTTCAAGCCACTTCAAGCCTTTATAGTTGTTTGAAATTGCAAATCAATGGGAGTCTAATTTGTCATGACCGGCAGTGGGTTGCATGTCAGGAGATGATGGAAGCAGGAGCAGATGTGGCAGGTGCAACTTTATTTCATTCTGGGCTTTTTTGTTCGAGACGGAGCATTAAACATTTTGAGTCTAAAACAAAAACCGCGACACCTCACATGGCACCAGAAAGTCAGGTATTACGGAGCCTTTGAGAAGAATCAACCAAGGCCACGGAAGACAGGGGAGCTTATCATGAAGCCATGAAACGTTTTGCATCCACACATAGCAGGTTGGATGGGCTTTGATCGTTGCCTGGCTACGCCCAGCATTATGCAAAGTTCTCATATTTGCAGCACATGTTTCACTTGTACTCAAACGTGCGGATTCTGCCAGCAAAGTCTCAGATGCAAAGAGCCCAGGCCTCAAGTCATGAAAGTGGCCAAGGTCTTAGGTCCAAGGCCATCGACTTGTTCATATAGAGATTTTGTGCATTTTCTCGAGCCTCAACATGCGTTCGTTGGCTTTCTCGTTAGGAAGATGATGCCAAATCCCAAAAGTGGGACTGTGGTGCCCAACCTGAAGACTGCAATCAAGGAGGCTCCACAGTGCCTTGTCGTGCACTTTTTGGGAGACTGTCGCAGCATCTCTTCAGGCCAAAAGTGGAAGCCTCTTAGAGTACAGAGCAGAAGGAGAAGGAGATTTGAAGGCGACTCGTTATGCCTGGCATCAAAAGCTCCTGAACATTTTACGACAGAAGACGATGCATGATGACACATTCCCTTGACTAGGCCACAATTGGTAGTGCAGAGTTTTCGGATGCGAAGATCCTAGAGAATCTTAAATTCCTTGCGGCTCGACCTGAACGAAAGAGCGATGAGAGTTCTTTGTGAGTCGACTTGGATTTTGGCTTGTCTTGTTTCTTTTCGGCTTCAAGGTTCAGACTTTGCTGAGAGCCAGGCCACGTTCTAGCACCGCAGGCCGATCCTTTTAGCTGTATTCGGGAATGGCACAGCGTTCGAGAGCTCCAGGTGAGGACTCAGCACGCACTCCGCCTGGAGCACCTGGCAAACCGCTCATCGGAAAGAGTCAAGGTGCGGTTTCCTCAGGAATTGACACTTGAGAGTAGGGAAATTGCTATAAAAAATGGAGGCCATCGCTATTAGGATGGAGGCCATCGTGGATGGGCGAATGAAGTGAGTATAGGGGGTGTGGGGGGGGAAAGAAAAGACGTGTTCCAGAAACCAGTAAAGTGTAATGTATTTTTTTTTTGGTCTGGTGATGTGAGTGATGTAATTGACGCCGAAGAGTGCATCATTAGCATCACGAAGAGCTCACTGATTGGACAGTCTTTTGACAAGGGGTGGGAGTTCGGTAGAGGACAGGAAAGGGGGACTACGTGACAGGAAATGCAAGAAAAGGGCTCGGCGAGATGTTGTGCCTCTCAGCCCTCTGTTTTCCTGTGGCTAATCAGAGTCGAAGGGAACGCACGTAACGATGTCACTCGTAGAGGACTGGAAAGGGAATAGAATGCAGTCAGCAACCTTTGAGTTGCTTGGGAGGCAGGAGTTGGGCTGTCTATCCTATGCTCAGTATCAGTGGATGGGAGCTGAACCCGGTAGAATGTAGCGAGGGACCTTTGAGTTGCTTGGGGGTGCCCAAGGGCTGTTCACCGGATAAAAAGGGCACCCCTCCGAGCTATACATGTCCAAGGGAGTCGGGTTGTACGGACCGAAGTCTATCCTATGACCCGTAATGGTGGATGGGAGTTGATCCAGGCGTTGTGTATATCGGCTCTATCATATCGACCCTCAATGCGAAACTCTGCATCTCTCAGCCTTCTGTTTTCCCTTGGCCAATAGAAGTAGAAACAATTACAAGTTCAATTTCACTCTGTGACAACAAGACCTTTTTTCATAACATAGGGATGGGAACTATACTGCCAATTCTCGATGTTATACAATCACGTGATCTTTGGTGCTAAACTTTCATCGGCCCACTCTTATGAGCATTAAACATTCTGTTCCACCACAGAGAACGGGCGGGACTCTGTACCACCAAAAACCTCTAATCTCTATAGAAAAAACGTTTCGCAACGTAGCAGGACATTTCCAGGCTTCATCTTTGCAACTACATATTCATACAGACAGGAGAGGAGAGGAAAACAAAAAACAGGCAAGGACCGTTCAGTTACTTAGGTGCTCTTCCTCGGCGTTGAACCAAGAGAACAAGGGTACCCGCTCCGAACTGTGAATGTCCTGCTCAGTTCAACCTTTGTCCTAACGCATGGGTTCCACTTCTATCCTATAACCACTAACAGTGAATGGGCCTTGATCAAGGCCTTGTACAGTATATAAAGAGTCAAGTATATCGACCCTCAATGGTACTTATCTGCCTTCTATTTCCCTGTGCAAAACCGCACTAGAGGTCAGTGCAATGTCGACTTCACCCCATAACAACAATGTTACGGAGGCTGGCTTTCGTCCCCTCCTTTCTCAGGTGTGCTCAGATAGTGGATTTGCCCAATTATATTTCGATTGTCCATAATCCCGTACCCCTCTGACAATGCAGCTGTAACTTCAGTCATGCTGGCACTCGCTCTTTGATTTCGTTGTGCAGGTTCTTCCCCTGAAGTGAAGGCCAGCCAGATTGTGTTTTGGACGAAGGTCCTGCTGTTACAGTGAAATCAGCTCTCTCTCTCTCTCTCTCTTTTCTTTTTTTGCTCTCTCTCTCTCTCTCTATCCAAAAATATCGGTAGTAGTTTTGTTCGCACAACTTGAGTACTGGAGGATATGTACTTCCGAGAAGCTTATGTGCGATTGGGAAGCAACGGGCCGCCAATTCGCACTAGCCTTGGACCGGGATATTTTTCGCTTTTACTTGCTGTGTCCCGTTTGCCTTTGTCCTTGTATGAAATCTGCAGCAATCTGTGAATTTGATGTTCAAAGCTTTGGATGCAGCTACCAGTCTACCATATTGCAAGCCCCTTGAACCTTGCAAGGTATTGATCCTGAGTCAATGATGCCATCTTCAGTTGGATATTTTAGATAGCATTGGTGTGGAAGGTTTTGGCAGAATGACGTGTTGCACGTGCATTGGTTTGAAATGTGTTTGCCTTGCGGAACTTGTATGACCATCCTGTTAACCTCTACTGCCAGAAAGCTTGACATGTACATAAATCGATGAGATGTGAGTGGCAAAATACCTTGCACCACAAACGATCACAGTGGTGAACATCGCTTCATTTCATCGCGGCTGCACACTGAACGATCTCCTGTTTCTTTGGCAGTTTGGCTCAGCAGTAGCATAGCAGGAAGTCCTCTACTAAGGTGCTTGGCCCGACTCAGCTATGCGCTACTCGTTGTCATTGTGTGTTTGTTGACCAGGCACCTGCAGCCATGGGGAAAAAGGGAAAGAAGAAAGCCTTGGATCCCGAGGCAAATGGAGAACATTTACAATTACACTAGGGATTCGTCATTTCAAAAATAGATCTCTTTGGAATACCCAAGCGCAGTTCCTTAGGCAGCAGCCCGGCAAGCAGCTGCAGAAGCTGAAGAAAAGAAGCGGCAGGGAGCTCACAACTGGAAGTATGACTTTTCTTTCCCACAAGTTCAGTGAACAGATTTTGGGAGGTTTGATAGCTTCCCAAGGATTGAAATGATCAAGGAAGCCATGCGGCTGCGTTCCAATTGTGAGCGAGAGGAGATCGTCGAAGATCATTTTTTAACCCGAAACCTGTTTCTTTCAACAAAGTGGTCAGACTTTTAGTGGACGCATTTTCAGATGACCACTGACTCATGAATCAGTCAGGAGAATCACTTTCATCAGTTCCTAATGGAACGCGAGAAGATTAATTACTTCTGGATAGTGGAGAAGAAGACACTGACAGAGAAGCAGGTTCGCAATATTGACTACTCATGCTTGTATGGCTTGTACAGTCAAATCTGTTCAACGCACTTTGGCTGCAACACTTGAGGCAGACCTCCGCAACAAGCAGCGAGAGCTGCAAGACTTGGAAGAAAGGCAACAAATTGAGCAGCCGGCTCAGGATGTACAGAGAGATCCAATTGATGTAATGTAGTATAAAATAAATGTGATATATCGTGATATGTTTTTAAAGATAAGAGAGATGAATAGACGAAGTTAAGAGCCCCACTTTCTTGTTTATTTTTTCTTATTTGCACAGAGCACCACTGATTAGTTTTGCTGAGTGATATCGAGGAACTGAAACCTATTGAATTCAACTTATCCCAGAGAAAGACCTGGCGAATCTCTTCAACCTGCACCAGTTTGCTTGCATTACATTAAGGCTGAAAATGTTTCAACAGCGGTTGAAGCACTTGAGATACCATCAACAAGATGAGGCAGGTGGGTTCAACTTTTGCCTAGCTGCATGGTAATCCAAAGGCAGCACTGTCATGGAGGTGTTTTGTATTCACACCGCTTCGCGGCGAAGCCGCCAGCACAGTTGTGCTCTCTGAGCCGAGATCGATCGAAGTCAACGAAAGCGAAAACGGTCTGCTGAGCTGTACGACGTGGTCCGATTCTCATTATCTTCGTAGCTCTTCCGCCTATTCGACCAAAAAGTACTCTGTTAACACATAAGCACACCACGACGATTGGTGCGTCCCCGTGTTACCCGACGTTGCGTCTTAGATATCGCCTACGCTGGTACCGATCTTAGGCCTGTTGTGCTCAATCAGCCAGGGACAAACACGCACACGCTTTCAATGACGCCGTTCCATTCGGGCAGCGTAGCTCACATTATCAATAGTTTTCTCGTTTCTCTTTTGGAAGGCCGCAGGGCAAGCACACAGGATGTGAATAATACAGTCTCACTCCGGCAGCAGAACCGACATCGCCAATGACTTGCTCATTTTTCGTTGGTTTTTAAAAACTTCAAAAGCACAGCACTCCAGAGCAAAAATACCGCTCCCCCAAGCTAAAACTTAAGCTAATGCTATCTAGCAATTCTAGCCTAGCGGTTTACGCGACCTGAGACAACGCCTCAGCACCTTCGGTGTGGGCGGTTTTTGCGTTGGCTTTGCCAATTTTTGACAACTTTGCGGGGACCACATTTGAGCCACAACAGCCTTTTTGCTGCTGAGTTTCAGGTGGTTGAGCTCAAGACTGATGCCGAGTTGGGCCTGAAGCTGCAAGAAGATCACCATCGAATAACAGAGGCAGAGATCAAGAAGGACTGTTGCATGTTGTGAAAACATTTGGAAGCCAACTGGTTGTTAGTTTTTTTCGCAGTACATATCCGGCACCAGGATCAGCGAGCCCTGAAGATGGAAAAAAAGGAAGCGGAAGTGGTTCAACCCTGAGATCTGTCTACCAGGTTTGTTGCAAGATTGAGAATTAGGAAAGGATTCTATTGTGAGATAAGGGATCAGCCGCGAGACTTGTGCACCTTGTGAGGCCCAGCAGGATTTTACTCGCATGCTGAAGTTGGAGCAGGTGGGTGGATACGATTGCGATTTTCTCAGAACAATTGGACACTTTTGTGATCAAGGATCAGAAGATTCTTGAGCTTCGGCACGAGCAACTTGTTCTTGCATTCTTGACAAAGTTTTTCAGCTTTGCAACAGTTGCAGTTTGATGAACACAGCAACCACCTGAACTCTCAGGTTTGATCGAAAGGCTCGAGACATGCAGCAGAAGTATGAATTGAGAATGAAAGAAATCCGAGATGAAATGGTCGGAACCCGAGAAAATCTATGAACCAAACGAACCAAATAATCACTAGGGATTAGGCTTCTTCAACGAAGCTCTCCTCAGCTTGAAGGCAGCGGGGAGCTTGAAGAAGCCTGAGCCCTTCTGTGTCCAAGCCTAGTAGTTTACTTCCTCAACCTACTAGCTACTTGTTAGCCCACCCCCTCATGAGCCTACCCCCCTAAAGAAGAACAAATCCCAGTATCGGGTCATGAGTGCGGAGCTTGGAATGTGCGTTTCTGAGCTACCAGGAAAAGCAGCGAAGAAAGCAGATTCAGCAGATAGAGGAGTCAAGTCCTTAGCTTTTCTGGCTAGGAGATATGCCGCTTGCAGCTGCTTGCAGCTTGAATCGCAATTTCTACTTTCAATCTCAGCTCTTGGCAGCAGGTCGAAGAATTCTCAGATTGACCAGGCCAGAGTTTCAGAATGCGTTGCCGTTGTTTCTGACTGGTGGAGAGGAAAAGTTCTAGTTGAGCACAAGAGTTCAACGTGGATTTTCACCTGCAATTTGGTTGAAGAGCTATGCTCATGAGCAGGTAATGAAGAAGAACCAGCAGGACTTCACGGAGATCAAGGCATCTCATCATAAGATCTCATACTTTGATTCTTTGCATTTTGCTATGTACAGGTGTACTACCAAGAGATCACCGTCTCCAACTTTGACTCCATCAAGCGCCTAAAGGAGGCCTATTGCCCAGATATGCATGTTTCTCTTGCAGCAGTCAAAAGGTGACAGAATCCTTTTCCAGGACTATGCCGAGATCAAGAAGAATGAGAATGATGATGCAAAGAAAATGTACGACTTGGAACAAAGTCGGCTCCTTGGGGTGGCTTCAAGAGGTCAATTACAAAGGCTAGTCACGACTTTTGAAGGTTGCAGTTCGCTAAAATTGCAACTCAGGAAACAAGCAATTGAAAGAGCCAATGAAAAAAGCGAAGCAGGAGAACCTGCAAGCATGGATACCAAAGTTCCACGACACATGGACATGCGTCCAGCTCTGTAAAATGTGTGGTTTGTCGTTTGGTGTAGGATGTAGAGCGGCTGGAGCAAGAGAAGGAAGCGTACAAAGAGGAGGGCAATCTGTATGTGCACGCGTCGCGCATGTGATGCATGCAAAGGAGCTTGACCTCAAGGCATGTACTTTGTATGCAGTTCTTGGCCACTCGCTCTGCCAGGACAAAAAGAGATTGGCGCAGGTGAAAGAAAAGATCAAGCAGTCTGAAACGTCCCTACCTCAATGCGGTGCAGCTGACTTCGAATTCACTTGGCCTTGATGAATTCAACCTATGCTCCAGGCTCCTAAAGCGAATGGAGTTTCAACATGAGGCAGGCCGCATTTGTGAAAGATAGATGGGGAAGTGGGGAGCTCAGAAGTTCTCAGAATGTTTGCGGGCAGGTGCTGCAGCAGCAATTAGCACATGTGACTGCTGAGAGAGAGGACCTAGGGTTGGGCAAGGGGCTGCTTAAAACCCTGCGTGATGTCTGGACAATGTATTTTTTGTTTGTCGTGCAACGTTCTCACTCCATCATGTTTCACAGTGAGGATCTCTACACAAAGTTTCAGCAAGCCATCTATGATGCAAGCACCTCAAATCGGCGAACTCCAGCACAGAGTTTTGACACAAGGAGCACTCAGTATTTGATATACTGTTTGCAAACCTTTGGCATCATGCTTGAGGTTCAGCAACGAAGCGGGCTGAAGAATTTGATCCTCGAGAAGAAGATCGATACCGTCGAAGAGGTGTGTCAAGACGCCATGGGAAGCTGTGATGCTCAAAGCTGATATTTGAGGCTTTGGAGACCACAGAGGCCCAGATCACAGAATTGCTGGCCTCTGCAAATGCCTTCTGCTGAGACACTGAGCAAGAGCAGCAAGCGCAGCAAGAGCAGCAAGAGCAAGTGCCATTGCTATAGTTATATAAGTTTCCCTAAAAATCTAGGAACCAAAGGCATAGTGCGAGCGCTTCCTGGAAGAAGCGTGAGCTATCCTGCTTCCTACCTAGGAGCGTCCTGTACCTACTAGCTACCTCAGTTCCTTACTTAATTAAGTAGGCGCCTACTTAATTAAGTAGGGAGGGGGGGAACGGGCTAAAGAAAAGAACATGAAGATCAAGTGGCCCAAGCGGCCCGAGGGGCCAATCCCTGCGCAGAGCGTCACTGCTCGTGGGTTGAGGTGGATCCCACTACGTCCGCTGGCATCACCCAGAAGCTGGACCAGGCCTGAATCTGAGAAGAGTTGAAGTTTGAAAAAGGTTGAGGGAGAAGTTTGAAGTTGAGAGAGAAGTTTGAAGCTCTCCAACCAAAGGTGATTGCCTACAAAGATGACATTGTCGGGCAGCTTCAGGACAGGCTGAGAATTATATCACCAGCTTTCTGGGATTCTGTGTTCATGTCATAATCTCTGTGTAAGGAAGAAGTGCAGCGGATCAAGGATTCTCATTCCACTATGGTTCCCACCTCAGCCAAGCACGGGCTTGAAAAGCGCTTTGTTGACGATCCGATCGCCAAACCTGTAGATATGTTTGAGGTCAAGACATATGAGTCCAAGCTGGCGGAATATGGCATTCCACCAGAGGACCACTGTTATGCAAAAGGCATCAGTCAAGTACACTTGAAGCATTCTGAAACCGACACGTTTTGAACGTGTCATGAGGAGCTTGGCTTTGTCCCGGCTGTCGGATGAGAAGCGCCACTCATGTCTTGAGCGTGTACAGATTCTCAAGCTGCCGTCATGGCTTTCGTCTCACACTGCTTTGCATTCCCCGTCATGTGTTGACATGCTGGCAACCCTACCAATCCTCCATGTTGTGTGACAGTCCGACAGTGACTGCAATACAGTTCAGGCTGAGGAAGAAGCTTTCCTGGCTGTTTCACTTCGCATGACAGGTTTCACGTGAAATAAAAGAGCATAGACTGTTGCCTTATTTTACGCCGGTGCAAAGAAGTAAGTTGCCAAATGCTAAATGCTGCTTTCGATCATTTTAGCTAGCCAAGGCCACCTCATTTCCAAATATTGACAACTAGACTCACAGCAAATCGTTCCGTGCAAAGCGGCAGGCCAAGGATGAGATGTTTGTGATGCCACTGGCCACTACAGGGTCCACCAACACAACAAAATAAACGCGACAATCTTGTCAACATACAGACACGAAACGACATTAAGAAAACTGTTGCCAACGAGAGAAGCTTTTGGCGCGGAACTCTTATTGAAACGTCCTTTAATTGCAACAAATTAAACAGCCTTTTAACGTGGAGCCGGCAACGGTTGAGGCAACAAGGAGCTTTCTCCTTGATATTGACGGTAACTCTTTTGGTAGCCGCGGCTGAGCTGCGAGCCTCAAGACCTTACTCCAAGCTATGCGCAAATACCGTAGGACCGACTATGCCAGCTATGCCCATGGAGACTCGGTTGGACTTGTCAGATTGGAGGTGAACACGATAGGATGCGATTTGCTGAACACTCAGGAGCGCTCATAGCCAGATGATCAGAGGTATGGCCACATCAATCTGGGGAATTTCTCTTCTTTGGATCTATGTCTGTGCTTGCAGTGGAGAAGGCACTTGAGTGTGCAACTGATGTGCCACACACCTGTGGACCTGCATTGTTCAGTAGTCTTGGTGCATGGTATGCTGTACAAGATTCTGTCAGGCAGCGCATGTCCTCCAACGCCACCTCCAGTCATCACCACGCAGGCCTGCATTTTTACCGTATTGACTAGAGAGAGAAAGCTTTGTTAGCTAAATGAGGAAATAAACATTTGATAGCCTTTGCAAAACCTGTGAACTGTTTCATACTCTCATGGCCCAGCCGATGTAGGTCCTGATCCAGACCGGCATCAATTCATCGGCTGTCAGCCAAATGCCTGCGAAGCCTGCGAATGGAACTGCAGAAGCCGACCAGAGTGACCAGACTGCGAAGGAACTGCCTTGGTCAAGCTTGCAAATCTGGCTGGTCATGAAGGCAGTTATGCTTCTCCTGCTTCTTCTATGTGCGGTTGCATGTCTGGGCAGTCTTCGCCAGCCAGATATTTTTAATCTTAGAGTGAAGGACACCATGACTTATAATGCTTTAGGACTTCTGAGCTGGATCGCACTTCTGAGTGCTTCCCGAACAGTATGGATTAACAAAACGATTTGGATTATGGCCTGCCGCTTTTGCAGCGTTGTCTTGGCGGTTGCTCTACTAGAGATCTCCATGTTTCCAGATCCTGGCTCAATGGATCCTTTGGCTTTCTCAGAAATCACCAGCGTCCTCACTGTTTTTGTTTCACTATTGACGCTGCTCTTTGCTTCAGCAAGTTGTTCTTTAGTATTCTTTCCTTTAAATTTCCCATCCTGAAAGGGTCTTAACTGGTCTGAATAATTTTTTTGTCTCACTATCTTTGTTGAAAATTGTCCTTCAACTTTGGTGCAGGTTGGGCTTCTACTTGACCAGCTCGGTGAAACGCTGGAGCACTTGCATCGATGGCTTTCTTAACCTTTTCGAGGTCATTCGAGCTCTGCAGATGCAGCTTCATGCTTTAGGAGTTGGACGTGGTGACATTGTGCTGCCCTGAGATGTCCCACAAAAGAATTGAATCAATGTGCTCACCCAGATTTGTTTCTACTCCTTTGTATCGCGCCAAGGCAAGAGTTGTTCGCTGCTAGGCTGCATTTTCTGCAAATACGGCCATCTCCTTTTCATGGGTCCTTGCTTCTGGTCTGCAGGATATGGGTTGGTCTCCAGCTGGCTTTGTGCTCGCTTGCAACGAATTGACAATATTGCCAGCAAGAAGCTCCTTGTCAGCATATTGCTTCAAACGCCTCTATGCGATGCATACTACCAGCGTCACCACATGATAATGACAATATCTATCAAAAAGGTGCAGCCCTGTTGATTCTGATCCTTCAGAACGTGGGATGTCTTATGCATCCGGGCAATTTCTGAGGAAGAAAGCGGTGTATTCTCCATTTCAAGGGCTCAGGGATGCTCCTGACGTTTTCCTAAGCTTGACAGACGAGGAGTGCGAGTGACCCGTTTTGCAATTTTTGGTGAAGATGATTTGGCAGAACAAACGTTTTGGGAAATATGTTGCTTCCCGCCAATGTTTCAGCTGGTGACAGACTTGCTCCGAGGAAGCTTGAAGGTATCGATGATCCGTGTCCAATCCTGTGGCTTTGGGTCGCCTTGTTTCTAGGGCGCTTGGCCTCAGATGGCGACATCCCCCCAATGGCATCGCCAACATATGGCCGAATGGTCATGTTGGCCAACGACGCACAGGTAGCACTCAAGGAAATCCGCATGACTACAGAAGTGAAGATTCCTTACCTCTACACCCACACTCTATCAGCCATTGTCCATCTTAACAACATCCTTTGTGCCATCAGCATGGGCCTTACCTTGGGATCTTGCATTGGCGCAGCTCTCACAAGCATCGATTCTAGATTGACGCTTTATGGTATTGAATCATACCCAACATCGACAGCCTCGCAAACACTGCAGCTGCTATTGGTGCAATCCTTGAAGTGTTTTTTCGTGCCACTACTATACCAAGCCTGCCTGGAAATCTGCTTCTGCTTGTATTCGGCCTTTGGAGGAGAGACAGAGGAAGCAATGATACCCAGTGATCGAATGGTCAAAGAGTGGAGCAATGAGCTTGCTGGCCTCATGGATTTGGCGATGCACCCCCCTCACTGGCAAGCGCCTGCTTTCAAGCATTCCATTTCGCATGTTCCAGACATTCAGAGGACCAAGGCACAAATATCGCAACCCGGCTTCGGTCCTGAGTTGATATGTTGATGTATATCAGCTCTCTAGTTTGCCAATCAACCGTTGCTGTAACTGTGTTTCAATCAAGAAGACGCGTGCAAGAGTCTTGTTGTCGTACCCTTTGAGTTTTTCAAGGCAAAGTGCTAAAAAGCCGATGAAGGTGTGAGTGCCTTGGATTGATTGAGAAGTGTCTTGCTCAACGTCAACCCAAAATCTGCCACTGCAGGGTGGTTACGCAGTATCAAGTTTGCACCTTTGTGATCCAAGGGAAGAGGTACGCAGTCGTGCTGGAGGTTGAAAGAGACGACATTGGTTTTGATGGGTTTCGAGTGGACTGAGGTCTCCTTGAGTTTGCTTAAAGTCTTTTCAAGCAGCTCTATTGTACTTCAGCTTGTTTTGGACACCTTTTGGGCTCAAGTACGCAGCTGATGACACCAGTGCTTGGACCATTGCCGAATGGTGCGCCAGTCAGATACACCTTTGTGCTTTGAGAATAGAGCTCAGCAGTGTTCATGCTCGCTTGTCAGAGGCATGCTGATGTCTTGGAGATATCTTGCCTCTTGAGCTGCATTGGAAGAGACTTGTTGGCTCGTAATAGTAGAAATAGTGGCCACTCAGGGCTTGAGCAAACCAGTGCTGGCCTGATGTGAGCGTTTGGCCTCTAGGGCACAGATCATGGGAAAGCAAGGAAAGAGCACCTTGGCAGCAGGGCATAAGTGCTTGAAGATTGAGAACACATCATGGCAAGGTGGAGAGGAAGCTTTGTGAGGGTTTTGACACGCACTGCTGAGGAAAGTTGAAGGGTGACGCAGGTGACACAAAGATTCAGAGGCGCTTGAGCAAGCGGAGAAGGGCGACCAAAAAGGGCAACCCATCAGATGATGAAGGTCTCGGTGACGCCAGAAGCTCAGATAAGGCGACAAAAGATGAAATTGCTTTTTTTTTCTTGTCATAATGTGACTCTGCTGTGGAACAGCGTTGATAGTGCCTTTCCTATTTGATGGCTTGAGTATCCATATTCATATTGAGCTTCTGCATTTCCGTCGACCTTGGATCTGGCATGTTTGAGACCCATGTGCATAGACATAGCCTGATGGCTTCCATTGATCCCGATGCCCCTGGCTACAGAAGATATCGGTATCGCGAGCCTCCTGTCAATTTTCAGTTTTTTTTGGATATGTGCCAGTGTTCACACGAGTTTACTATGGATGGCAATCAGTTGCTAGTATGAGGAGTCCTATTCAGTCAAGGATGACCATTCCCAGTTTCTGGAGGAGGGACCACGGCTTTGCATTGACATTCATTTAATATATACAGTATATACATATAACTTAATGCATCGGTAGTACGGCGGTCTCAGCACTTTCACTTGGGAGTCATGGATTGAATTGAGGAATGTTGAGAGACTGAGAAAGCTTGAACTCACATTCGTGGCGAATCTATGAGAGTTCGTGTCTCGGGAACTGGATTTGGGGCAGACAGTAGGAAGCAGCAGAGGGGCAAGCACTTGGTTGTGCACCCCCAACAGTGTTTGAGAAGCCAACCCATCACGTCCAGGTTTGTCGGATGGTTGATGCGGAAAGAATCGGTCGCTCAAGATGGGAGACCGAGCCGACAACAATGCGCAAGTTTTGACGTGTCAAAAGTGTTCCAGAATCATACTGTATACATATATATATACATATGTGTATCCATGCTACTTTTCACCTGTGTCATACTGGTATGTCAGTTCTGCATGCATTCTCACTCCCTTTTTGAGGTCCAATGATGAGGATATTTTATTTTTGTTATTTTGCCTTGACTAACTAATGTGTTGACGAACTATCATCGCTCGATGAAACTACCAGACTACCAGACGCCAGACGGTCCAACATGGATCGAAAATATCTTGAAGGCCGGCCGCTTTGTCAGACACTTAGCCATAAGAAATACAGTAGAATCCACGCAAGACAAGTGTAGATCATCGGTCCCCACCCGACCACCCAAATTGAGCATGACTAAGTTTTCCCCACCCCAACCTCCAGGATGGACGTAAGAGTAAGTCTCCCATACCACCCCCAGGATGGATATGGTTTGGGGTGCGTGGCCCACAGCGCTCCTACCTCAAAAAGTTTTCCTCCCCCTAAGTTGGCATCACGTGAAACTCTTGTTAGGTGGGTGTGAGCCCGAGGAAGCGTCCAAAGGGACATACAGGTTTTGTTTGTAGAACACGCATGAACACGCTATTCTTGATCCAGCCCAGGTTCGGGGAGGAGGCTGTTGCTGAATTTGATGATGCACACTTGGCTTGGAGCGGTACATTTGAGTCTCATACGTCTTCTGCACACAGCGAGTATCAAGATAGATTGCGAGCCATTCACTTGCGCAAGCAGGGATGGACAAAAGCAGACATTGCAAAAAGTATCGGACGATCAGACAGGTTTATATCTCGGTGGTGGCAGCTCGAACCACTTGCTGTCCCACGTCCACCTGGAGTTCATCAATACCTGGCCCACAGTATGATAAACGAGAAGAAGGTGGACCGTACCAACATGTGGAGAGGTGTAGAAGTGGTGAGAGGTTTCTTCAAGGATACTTCTGGCTTGTATGATGAGGTAGTCTCCAATTTCACCTCATGGAAGCAATCTGCATCAGAGACAAAAGACTTCAGGACAGCATCTTACTTTCTTCGTTATGACCGTGAAGGCAAAATGCGAATGATGACAATGAAATCGGCTGGCTACAGGTCTGGTCTTGTTCCGCGATTGGATGCACTTGTATCCAAAATCCATCAGAAGATCAAAATCACTGATCCCAATCATGGTGCAGGCATGTATTGGTTTTCAGATGGAGACGCCAGCGTGGGAAGTCACAGACATGTTTTCTGGAGTGCCAGAGTAGCCCTGGGCGCTGAACGAATCATGATGGTGGACAAGACACCCATCCTGATGCAGGAGGGCGATCTTGTTATCATAGGACCTCAGCGGCACGGCGTGCCATCCATGCCGGACATCAGTGAGGGGAGTCTGAGAATATCAGTTCCTTTCAAGCCAACAAACAATGAAACAAAGAAGGGCCAGCGTGAAGAGGCAGATGGATGGGAAGGGCACGAAGAGTACGAAGAGTACGAGGAATACGAAGAGTACGAAAGGGGAGCTGAAGAGCAAGAATTATATGGCAGTTGCACAGACGTACAAACTCTTGTGTCCATGGGCTTTGACGAGACTGCTTCGGCGACGGCACTTGAATTTTGTGGCAGCCTTGAGAGAGCAGTTGAAGCATTGACTAATCCAGAGTTTGCTGAAATCTTGAAAGTACAAGCCGTCCAAGCCGCAGAATCAGCAGATGTTGCAGATGTTGACGAAGCTTTAGCAAGGAGATTGCAGATGGAGGAGCTGCAAGAAGATGATACCGAGCTGCAAGAACAATTCGAAGAATATGAACGGCTTTTGGAGATTGATGATGCTGAGAGGGGATGGGATGGTTATGGAGACCTGATGCACAACTCCGTTCGAAGAGCCAATTTGAATCTTGACATGCTTGGACCACAAACACTGTACTCTGTGGGAGCAGCTGCTCAGACTGAAAAACAGTTTTTCGAGCTCTTGTCTTTGCACTCTATTCGGATACTTTATGACTTCAGGCAGGGTGCTCATCTACGATGATACATTTTGGTAGAATACTCTTATTGCAAGGGCTTGGTAAGTGATTATGGAAGATGCCAGGTGTGGGTGACATAAGCTGCTGGTCCCCCTGGTTTTGCAGCTAACATGATCGTTGTGTTTCCCTTCAATTGTTCAGACATTTTTTCACTTGGTACAGTGCAGATTCTATGCTTTGGTAGTTGCGTGGCAAGAAGAAGGCTGTCCCGCCCAATGCTGAAACAGCGCCGCCAAGAGGACGATTGAGACCTTTACTTGCGATGGCCCCCAACCTTCACTTTAGTTATTCCTTGAATGCTTTAGTATGCACATGCACATGCACCCTCCTCGTTGCGCCAATTCCAACATGAAGCCTTTGGAATTTATCCTTTCCTGCTGGCTTGCCAAGCTCTTCCTCTGGATCGAATCCGTAAATTGGGGAAACTCTTTTTAGAACCAACCGACCCTTCCAGTAAGACATCCTGGCCAATGAAAACCTGTATATAGGGCGTCCTCAGACAGTCTACGACCAAGTCCAGTTGCGAAACAAACTTTGCTCGGTTCTTTTCCTCAGCCCCGGCTTGTTGCAAAGGGACAACCCCTTCCAGGCCCTCGGACTACAAAGATGAGGTCCGGTACCAACAGCCACATTTCGAAGTGCGCATCCTCAAGTCCAATTGCCGACAACGCAACATACACTACCGACACGTGGCAGTGGGTAGGGAGACAGCTTTTGGCGTTTTGCGGCACTTGCAGAGTGATGAAGTACAGCATATTCTGGTAGAGTTGACCTGGCAGGCCAAGCACAAGGGAAGGACTGCCTTCCTGGGTCCTGAAGAGGATTGGCAGGCAGATGGTCGAGTTGCCCTGGCCGAGGAACTTGTCAAACATGGACACAGAGTTTGTCACATTCGCCGAGATGGCGCGCTGGAAAAGCATTCAGCTGGGACACAGATGCCGGACTTTTTGGTACAAGAAGAAGCACGCTTGCGCAAGATCCACGCGCAGCGCCAAGCAGGGGAGCTTCATCGGCCTGAGAAATCAGCTGTGGATCGCAGTACAGAGGCCGTGGCGCGTTCTCTCGCAAGTGAGAAGACTCAGGTTGACGTAAGCGCTGAACTTCGGGATGCCGAAAACCAGGATGCTCTTGTCAAGGCTCAAAAGCGCATGGTCCGGCTGCAGGTCTCTGCTAACAAGAAGGAACCCGGCCTTGGGAAAAAGGAGCTAGTAGGTGTCCCCTCTCACATTGCTCGGGAGGCGGCGGCTGTGAGAGAACGCTTGGAGGCAAAGAAGGCTGACAAGTCCAAAGGCACTTCCACCCCGAAAGTGGACACCAACTATGTCGATCATTCTAGTTCTGCAGCGGCATCGTCTTCGGAACCTCCGCAAGAATGGTCTGTGGGGCAAACAGAGGTTCAGAATGCTCCCGCCCGGCCACCTGTGGATTCTGGAACCATGGCAGAGCCGGTGGAACCAGAGCACGTTGAACCCGAGCTCGTCGAACCAGAGCGCCGACGTCGCTGGGGATCAAGCGACCCCAGACCAGAGAATGTGTCACGCCGTTGGGGGAATCATGGTGATCGAAAGACTTAAGACAAGTGCTGAAGGCCTTACGCGTGTTCACCCCGAATGTTCAAGAGATGCCGGTGTCGCAAAATCCAAAAGATCCTTGCAATAGAAATTGGACATTGTGCTGAACCTGCGCCATTGGATCGATCAGAGAAGGGAGCTGACTTGAATCAAGTTCAACGAGAACCGGCAGCGAAAGTACCTCCACTCACCGAACAATTGTTGCGGATACTGCAATGATCATACTTATGCCTGCAAAAAGAGCGAACGGTTGCTTTCAATGATTGAATCGACATGGCAGTCCTTTTGTTGTGGTTCGGGTATAGCAATCTCAGAATCTTTACCCCAAAGAGCTTCTTTCACCAGAACTTCTTAAAAGAGTTGGATTCTTGACACCTGGACCTGAGGATGAGAACCTGACTGCTGCAGACCTTGATGTGGATGCTGTCAAAGCAGAGGCAGCTGCACAAGCTGAGCAAGAGAAGGACTGACCCTGACAGACCGAGACCTACGCAAGCGTTCGCAGGGGCTGACTTTTGTGTTTTTGGCACTCTTTCCCTCAGCCTTCTCCACATTTTGTGAGTGCAGATTAACACAGACTAATGAACCAATGTTGTATTGATGGTTTTGATGGTTGCTCTTAGTGCGCTTATGGATTTCGGGCTGGTTCTTTTCCTTCCCTGCTCATTGCACACCTTCATGACCAGCTCTATTGTCCTCATGCACACTTTAGTTTGACTGATCTTTGGGGTTGACAAAGTCGATTTACCATCTCAGCGGCGTGTCATAGCCTGAGGCCTCTCACCCCACCGGCCTTTATCGCTTCATACCGAGAGGGACATTTGGCATCTTTCTAAACACTCATCAGGGCTCAGGATGCAACAGCCTCTACACAGGGCATGCAGGAAGCTGACGGGCCGCATGAAGGTCACCAGTTCTTTTTTTGATTGTTGGCTTGATGCAAGTGTGGCAACAAGCTCAAGCTCTGTCGGAACGCGTGGAAGGGGCATGTGTTTTATGCTGCTTTGAATATCTTGTGTTTCAGTTTGTGACATGTTCACTGCCAAATGTGGTTGTTTCGTTCAAGTCCTTCTAAAAGCCAACCAAAAAGAGATCCCATATACTAAGAAAGCGGTCGAGTGCCATTGTTGATTAGATTGATTGAATCTTAAATAGTCTTCTCGGACTACTGAGAAGCTTGCACGTGTATCCACTATACAGCTTTGATGTTTCTTGCTCTATGTGAACAATTGCTCACAACAAGGAGTTTCAAATGCAAATCATGGGACTAAATCCACTGCGATGCCCTTCAAGCAGCAAATTCTTTTTCTATTCAGAGTAGCGTAGCAATTTTCTTTTTGAGTGAGGATAGAAGAATAGAAGTATAGTATAGCAGTATAGCAATCTTCAGTTCAAAAGCGAACGCCTTCTTCTTCGCAGGATGCTCCACAGGATCAACAGGACAAATGCGCCTTCCATGACTGTCATCACAGTTGTTTGACAAATTTCTGAAGTTGAGGGCTTTTGCTGAGTCTTTCGGGTGCAGGCATTTTTGCTCCAGCTTTGCTAGCAACTCTTCGTTGTTTCATGTTACGGATGCACCGCCTCACTAAATATATAAATCACTATATAAATCAATATACAATAATATATATATATACACATTTTCTTTTTAAGCGCCATTGCATTAAGCACGGCGGAGAAAGCCGGCCGCAAGAGACATTTGACCATTTTACCAATGCTTCACTTCACAACTCGCTGCCATGGGAGTGCTTGCAGGGATGAGTCTCATCAAGGCATCCTTCACCTGAGATTTTGTTCCGCACGATGACTGGTTCCAGAAATTTTCTTTGAAGGTCTTTTTCGTTTTCTTTTGTTTGGCCCCGAATGTGGCGGACTGAGAAGGGATTCCCGGGTGAGCTTTCTTGAAAGATTTCGCTGAGGCGGGAGAATTGCTCTCGTTCAACCGCTGTGATGGAGGCCATAGCAAGCTTCTCAGGAGCTAAGTCAGAGGATGGTCGTTGCCATGTCAGAGTTGGTCAACCAGAAAATTGAAATTGACAATTGCTCATATCATTTCTGTTGGGGGACTATGTGCTTCGCAAGATGGGGAGTCGCAGTCTGCACTTCCCAGGTCGTGTCGGCAAGGAGATTTGGGATGAAGTGAAGCACATGCTTTCCATTGATATCGCAGGCTAGACTGATAAGTGGAAGCTACTAGGGGCTCCTGGCCATACTACAAGGAACAAGAAGCTACTAGGGTTTAGTGGTTCTTGATGCTACAATGATCAGACATGGATCTTCCAGGCCGTGACATGGGAAGAAACTTGGACCCTCGCTCTGCAACGCTGGCTTGTCTTCTTCGCAGCAGCTGTTTTGTTCATAGGGCTGAATAATGCCAGGACAGCTTGGAAGCACTACGCCAAGTCATGAACAGCCAGGCAGGTAGGTTTCCAACAAATGTAAGGAAACAGCAATTGGACAATTGGACAGCAGGTACTACCAGATTTGGACAATGCCGTGAAGGAGTACAAACAGGGCCTAACTCTCCATCACTTGCTAACTTACTTTACTTCTGTTTCTTCGACACTTTTGGACGTATGTCGACACTTGGAGGATTGCGCCTTCGGGGTGATGTCTTTAATTTGGCTTACCCTTGTTGCGGTCGACTCAGAGGACGCGAGCGAACCTTTCGCTACTGCTCTTCAATTGTAACAGCTCACTTTGCCCTTGCTTTGAGGAGGGATTGGAGAGAGCCAGGTACCTGCAGGCGTCAAGACATGTTGTCACAGGTCTGGTTTGGAGAAATGTGGTCACAGGGTTAAAGTGTGGTCAAAGATCTATTGAGCAAGCTGGGTGGTGACCTTGTGAACCTGAGGAGGAGACTCACGATAGGCTTGAAGGAGAATCAATGACACGAGTGCTCAGATTACCCAGTTTAAACACATTTTGCCGTGTCTCCTCCTTCCAGATGCTGCTGGGATTGTTGTTTGGTCTCATAGATTCATATGTTTTTTGCGTGCCCAAGAACCGGTTCAATTTGATGTACTGTAGCTGCCAGGCTCTTGCAGATGGCTTGTTCTTTCAGTTTGCGGATTTGTTGGAGGTGCCTTGCAATCTGCCGCAGATCTTGATCCTTTGTGTAATCTTTGTAGGAGTCAACTTGGCCGCTGGAGCCTGTCAAGTACTTCAGCTACAGGCGGCGGGACGAAGTTACACAGAGAGTTGTTGCACCCTTTCCAAGCCATCCTAGATTTACCATGCTGCAGGCAACTGCTCGGACATGAGAGAAATGACTGTGGTGGCAGCGGGCTTCGTGCTTTGGCCCCGGAATGCAAGGCAACTGTCAGTACATCTCCTTTCTCCGGGCTTTTCAGTCAACCTTAGGGCTTTTAAGTAAAAGACTTGCATTTGTTTCTTCCTTCTCTTGGGAGTGTTCTCGAACCAGACATTGCCAAGGTCTACGTCTACAACTCCACCGATCTGACACGACGGCGTCTCTTGACAGGTGAAGCCCAAAGCCACGTTTTGAAAGTGAATGTGCTACTGGTAGGGTTCGCAATCTTCAGAACTGGAATCGTGGAAAAGCAAGGGGAGATGCTTCGAGGAAGCGTTGGGGATTCTTCCAGAAAGTTTGATGAGAGAAACATTTATGAAGAACTCTGGCTACGCGAAACAGTTGGTAGATTGCACAGGGTCGGCAGCATTGGTGTCTTCGGTGACAGGCTCTGGTATGATGGCAGCAGCATCTCACATCCACACTTATTTGGAGCAGAGTTCTTGCACTACGGAGGACTGATTGCCGACTTCTTGCTGCTTTTCATTCATTCTCCGTCAAGATGCTGTGCAGGATCCAGAATCTGCAGACCTTTTCTTCTTGCCAGCCTACCATGGAAACCAGTGACCAACTCTTGTTCTCACAGAATGGTGATCCGAAAGTCGTTACCCAGCCGTGTGATTCGTGATTCGTGATTCGGTGCCTAGCCCATATCTAGATTCGCTCCTCGAGCGCGATGTCATTCGTGACATGGAAACGAGATTTGTGATGCGAGCAATCAGGTTTTGTGATGTGATTGATGTGAGCAATCGTCAAGACATGGAATCTTCCACAAAAGCGATGCCTCCCTAGAACATGCACGATGGACATGGTCTCAAGTTTACTTGCATGACAATTGGTATGTTTTGGTTGATATTTAGGTTCTTCATTGATTTATCTGAAAAGGAAGTCCACCTGCATGTCCTGATGACATAGATGCGAACTTAGATGTAGTTCCTTCAGACGTTAGAGCCTGCTTGTGTGGCTGGGTATGCTCCGTTTCCATGACTCCTTCCTCTTCTAAATTTTACTCTCGAAGGGCTCACACAAGGTATCCTACGTCCCCATGGTCTCTTCTTCCTCTTGATTGGCTTGCAAAAGGTATGCTACGTTGGAATGACTCCTTCCTCCTTCATTTGTGACTCTACTATACTATAATCCTTGAGATCCACCGACCCTGAACGTGATTTGTGATTCGTGCTTCGTGACCCTGCCTTGGAGCTTCTCAGGATCACTGGAACCCAATTGGCTGACGTTGTTTGGGATATGTGCCCAGGTACGACACCTTTTTGGCGGAGCTCTCTCATGCGGAGAAATCTGATGAGAGGCCGAAGTACTCACCTGCTGTGAGCGAGGTGGCTGTGTTTGATTTGAAAGTTGCCTTGAGTTCACTCAGATTCCCCTACCTCACTCAGCGGCCTTCGGACCACTTCTTTGTGGTATCGGTCGGGTCCTGACCATATTCTTGCTTCGAGGATTGTTTTAGAGGGCGGATAGATCTCTGATTTCGTCACTTGCGAAGCTGCAAGTACATGAGAGAAGCTTTTTCGTTTGCCCGAGTCTTTGACAATGGAGCAAGCAAACTACAGCACTGTAGGTTCCAGGATGTTCTAGGTTTGCCATGTTTTGGAGATTGCACACAAGGCCAATTTACCTTCTTGGAGCGATCTGGCTCCTTTGCGCAACTCCATGCAGCTCACTGTGTGGGGCTAAGTCTCTCTGCATGACCTAAAGAGATACATGCTAGTTAAGTTTCCTTAAGAGTCTAGGAACCAAATCATTAGTGCGAGCGCTTCTTCAAGGCCTTTAGGGCGGCGGGGCGGCCTTGAAGAAGCGTGAGCTATCCTGCGTCCTAAGTAGTAGCGACTTAAGCTACTAGCTACCTCTTCTACTAGCTACCTCTAGCCACTACTAACTACCTCCTAGTGGCCGCCACACCCCTCTAAAAATAAGAAAACAAAGTCCTGGAAGCTTCGATTTCGTGCGAGGTGGAGTCCTGGCAAACCAACGAAGGAATTCCGCGGTACGCCCTATTTTGCGTGGTGTCCTTCAAAACCCTTTGGCACCTTCGTCATTGTGATTGCGTCGCATGCGGTTCAAGGTGGTCTTCTCGCTGGAAGGATATCATGATCCCCGGATATATTGATCGTCCTTGCCTTGTGGTTTGCCAGTTGCTTTGCCATTGGATCCTTGCATTTGAGCTTCCCAGGCTGGCGGATAGATGCGATGCGGGCGGTGAACAAACCAACAGAAGAGCGAGGTTTCGTGCTGCTTACTTGCAAAGGGCAAGGCTTCGCGTGTTCACCTTTTCCGGCTTTTGGTCGTCCAACATAGAGCTACGTGCAGCATGCAAGAGTTCGAGCCACCTTTTGAGGTTGGTGTTTCATGGCAACCATCCTGGGAACCATCAGCTGTATGTCAAGCACAAGGCTGAGGCATGGCAGTCTAGGTGATGGATAGACTGATTATTTCAAAAGGGAGAAGCGAGTTTCATGACGTGAATCATATGCCGCATGTTTTACTAGTTCTTTCGCATCAAAGTGGCTCAAGCCTTGGTGTTGAGCCAAAGACGCTAACGAAGCTGCCGACCTCTGGCCTCTCATGGAGGAACGTTGAGCTCGGTAAGGGCCTTGGGAGCACACTTGCTGAAGATGTCAGTCACACAATGGCTATATGTGACTCCATCACTTGATGATGTTTCAATCATTTCAATCTTTTCCGATCGTCCTGTGAAGACTCTTCCAAGGCCAAATTGAACCTGATGCTGGGCCTGGTCACATTGGGTGTGTTGGTATTTGTGCAGGGCTTGTTCCCTTCGTACAGTTACCGAAGCTTTCTTTTCGGGCTCCATCCTTGGAGCAAGCGACACATTCTTTTGAAAGAATTGATCGAGGCAAATGCTGATAAGGTGCGGCCGTGTGGTTTGACAAATGCAAAGGGTTGACGGATCTGCTGGATGTCACTCAGAGGCTCCTCGTTTACGCCAGACGGATGTGAAAAAGGCAAGGATTCAGTGTTGAAGTTTGAGATCTCCTATTCAACGACTTTACGACTTCTGACATGCAAGGCCTCTTTGCTGGCGGCTAGTGCTCAGCATGAAGGGCTTCCGCATGGTGTGGGTGCACCAAGGCACCGCCTTTCGATGAAATGACCAAGCTACAGATTCAATACCCATCCCGCTGGGTTGGACAGCAAAAACATCATATGAAGCCCACCCCGAACAAACGAGTGGGAGGCCTTTCGGACGCAGCTTTCATGATGCTCCTGTTGGCAACACGGACTGGGTGGGTGCCTAAAGTGAACAAGAACAATCGCATTGGTGACAACAAAGGGGTTTCTCAAAAAGAGTAAGGGGGGTTGACAGATGAGGTGACCCATCGTCAGCGTATTTTTGTCATCAGTGACATGGATCCAACAGTTCGCCTCTCAGCTTTCAGCTTTTATTTGATTCCGTCAAATGCTTCCCTTAGACATTTGAATGTTAAATGCTTCTCTTTTAAGACCTACAATTCTGAGGCACCCATGGACCGGCTGGATGGTTCGTCTGATCATGCTTCTCTCACAGGTGCCATGTTTCGTCCTGAGTGAGCCACTAGTAAATTAGCTGGATCGATAGAGAGTTAAAGTTCGTGTCAGTCTCAGTTACAAAGATGTGAAAGTGGGACTCTCATGCTGAATCTATTTCATTTCTTTTTTTTTTCTGTTCAGCGACCACAAAGGCAACGATCAGCATTTCTAGCCGTAATTCAAACATGCCTGCAACACTTGCCGCCTTTTGACCGCACACGATTTCTAGACAACTTGGAAATGTTTGCCTGCAGTGTTACAGGCGTGCGTGCGGAACCGCTGCACTGGTTGTTAGGATTTGTCAGTGTCGCTTGAGCCAACTCGTGGTTAGGCTCTGGCGCAATCCAAAACTCATGGCAGTTGGCTGTACCATTTCCTCCCTTCGCATCAGCAAAGCGGAGGAACCACCAGGCTGTGTGCAAGTGACCATGCAGAAAACAATCCACCAGCAAGACCACGTGTGATAAATGATGGATGCTTTGAGAGGGGTTTTGGCTCCTGCCAAATGCATTCCCTCAAAGCTTGTCCGCAGATGCGGCTCGCGCAAAACAGCTGAAGTACTGCTTGGGGCTTGACTGGAAGACAACTGATTTGGAACTGACAATCAAGGCTCTGTTGAGGTCCAAACATGGAGACCCGCCATCAATTCCACATTTCGGTCTTCAAACAACTCCTTGACTCTGCAAGCTTGGACGTTTCAGAAGTCCAAGTTTTCAGAGAGAGAGAGAGAGAGCACAATGAGAAGCACGGAGAAATGAAGCCGACGTAATGGAAAGGAAATGCAAAGCAAAAGAAAGAAACATCAAAGCAAAGGGACAGAAAAAGACGAAAGAAAGACAAACAAAAAGGAAGGAGAACGAACATTTGAACAGGCCTCTCAGCAGGAAAAAATACGTAGCTTCTTGGATTCCGGTCTCGGATGAATATGACAAACCAACACATTCTAATGTGCTCAGTCAGTCCTTTGCTGAACAATCATCAAGTATTTGGATTGTTTTTCGCGATGGAAAAGAGGCATGAGAAACCATACAAGTGAATCCCTGGTGTGGATGGCCACGATGAAAACTTTCTTTGCATAAGAGGCGTAGCTGTGTGCTTTTTTGGTTCTTTTGAAACGGCGTGACTTGAATGACCTGAGGCCTGCGAAGCCTGGTGGTGAGACGGTCCTGACACTTGACGATGGCAAGCCTCCCATGGCGCCAGACAATTCAGCCGCAAATAGAGCGGATTCCGTGTCGAAGTAAGTATGTTGTCAGTCTCTTCTTGATTCCGTGTGCATTGTGTAAGCGCTATGTGATTTGGATTTTTTGGACATCCTTCCTACCTGGCTTGTCACGCATTTCCTGTTAGTGAGATATCGTTTGGCTTCCACCCTCAAGAAGTGCGTTGCCGAGGACCGGATGCTATCGAAGCGGGCCCTCAAGCCTCGCACCTTTCCAGAGCGGGGAGGCGAAGCACTGCGGTCATGTGTTGGTTTTGACTTCTTGGATTGACACAGCGAATATGGTGCATACGATGAATCAACATGAATACAACAAATATGTTTTTTCTTGGAACCTCTTGGATTTGATCGAGTTCTTCGATCTGAACCTACTACTTGAGTCCTCCAGGTGTCCTGGACAGAGAATCACCTTTGTCCAACGAGGCACCTTCGTCCTGGAAAAAAGGAATGGGCTGGTGTGGCTTCGTCCTGGTCTACTAATGCATTTCATTGAGTTCGAAGGAGTAAAGTGACCGACAAGCCAGACGGCACAAGACAAGACGGCACTCTTCCAGAATCTTCGTGACAAGCCAGACGGCACCGAACGCAAGCACCATTCCCTGCACTGCAGAAAATCAGCACCTTCCAGATGCGTGCTTCTACTCCTTTGCGCCTTCGCTCCTCTCAAAGTCTCGCAGGCTCTTCACCACAAGGACGACCGAAATGATTGGCATTCCTCCAATACCTATTAGCAAGAAGCTACTAGTAGCTCCTGGCATCGCTAGGATCAAGAAGCTACTAGGGCCTACTAGGGGCTTATTTGTTTCCTCTCAACGCCCTTCCGCCATGTGCTGTGTTTTTCCACCACACGCCAGGCTGTGGCTCCCGTGGACCGGGTTCCTCCGTATGTTTCCAGGCGAGGGCGGCAAGGAGCGCCACACGGCCTTCGATGCAAATAGCTTCGATGAACAGCGGTGCCGAGGTACTTGGAACAGCGAGCACGGTGGCTCAAAGAACCGAGGAAGCTTGCGTTTGGCTTGCGCTTTGCCTTTTGACCTAAACCTTTGCAAAGGCAAATTTGGAGCAGAATCGTGTGATCCAAAAGCGCTTGGACGAGGACCGGACTCGGTCTCAGACTTCGATGAAGTCTACGAGAACTTTTTGCAGGAATGGACTCGAGCAGATGTCAACAAAGATGGTGTGGTCTCCGAAGAGGAATTCACCATGGAATTGAAAGACAGGTCCACCGAAGCCAATCGAATGCAAGATCCTTCTCCTGTAGCAACCATTGTTTCACACTTGAAGGCAAGCAAAGAAGAAAGACGAGATTGAAAGGCTTTGGCAGAGGTTTCACCAGTTTGCTTCTGAGATGGGGTCAAGATCCTGACACTGCCCAGGCAGTTTTTGTTTCTTCTTGGGTAGCGGGTAGCAATAAAGGGACAACCTACCGAGGTCTGAAGACAAATTTATGTCGAAAGAAGAGTATTTCCGTTTGGCACGAACAGGCAGGGGTGATGCCGATTGTGTGAAGGCTCATGTCACGAAAGCTAGCGTGCTAGCTGAGTTCTTCTTTGCTTTAACAATGATGGGACGAGCTTTGTGCCCCGTTAGCTCAAGAAACATGAAAGAGTATTGAAACAAAGGTTTCTGTCAGAGGTCCTTTTTGTGTGAGAAGGTTTTGCGGACAACTGCTTCAAGACACAGATGTATGCACGAAAAACCCACAGGGGTGATCTGAAGCTGCTGGTTTGCTGCTCCTCCTGGTCTGCTGGTTTGCTGCTGCTGGTTTGCCGCTGCTGAATTGCTGCTGCTGGGTTGCTGCTGGTTGTTTGCTGGTCCGCTGCTTGCTGCTGGTCGTCTGCTGGTCTGCTGCTGTTGTGCTTGCCACTTATCGCTTTGGCTAGCTGCTAGCTTTCGAGCCCCTCCCCCTGCCTCAAGTTCTGCAAAGGTTATGATCTTGGCACAATTACTCGTGATGACGTGGCCTCTGTGATGACGCCCGACAACATGAAAGGCTCGAGTTTTCATGCGCTATTAGGTTGGAGGCCGTCGCTAGTAGGTGGTTTTTGCACACCGAAGACCTCTATGCTGTACCCAATTTTGCTTTTCCTAGCGCACAGGTCTGGGATATTGGGGCGCAGGGGCGACCTGCCCCCCTCGGAGCTTTGTGCCTGCCTTGATTTGCATAGTGGCATGAGCACAGCGAGACAGGGGTCTCTGAGGCCATGGGTGTGCGAATCAAGAAAATGGAGGCCGTAAATCAAAGAATTTAGCTGCAAGGATTTCTTTGGCTTGTTTGTAACTTATAACTTATGCTGTCTGATAAGTTCCAAAACTGTGGACACTTGAGCAGCACGTTTCGTTTTGCCAGACTTTTTGAGTGTGACGTGTCATTGGCCCAGAAGAAGCAGAGGCTTCTATCTCCAACGCTTCTGTCGATGACTCTGGAGTAAATGCTGTGAAGTTCCTTTGCAGCAATGGCAGTGAGGCCAGGATCAAGTGGACACGAATATTCACACCCACGATTTGCGGCCTAACCAGCCATACCGGGCCATACCGCCGTTTTGACTTGAGGTAGTGGATCATGTCACAACCTTTCCGGGCGATACAACACCTCGACACAGTCTTGGCTGTACTTCAAAAGTGCCGTGAGAACATCTACTGTAAACCTCACCCCAGTTGAACTTCATATTCTGAATACTAACTATATATATATATAGTTTGGCAAAGGCTTTCTGCAATTACGATTGGTTTGTGTTGCATGCACCCAGCAAGCCGCAAGCACAATTGTGCCCCGGATAATTCCTGACACCTCTGTCAGCAGTAACAATTGCCAGTTGCCGGTGCTTTGGGTTGTTGATGTCGTCGCGTTTGGTGTGTGAGGGTGAACGGAGTTTGCATAATGCATGTCATTGTGTGGCAGCAGTATGAATACCCATATCAAAAGCATCATTGAACACAACTGAACACGAAGAGCTGTTTTCATATGTACATATATGCCACCCCCCACCCAATACCCACCTTTTGCGTTAAAAATGACAGACCGACCGTGAATGAATATAGAAAAGCCAAATGATTGATGAAACATTAAGATGTTGCACCTACAGCGTTTAATTGCTGTTTTTATTGGTCCTTTAACACCAATCTGGAATTACTTGTCTCTTCCACAGTCACATTTCTTTTTTGGGCATATAATCCTTTAAACAGAATTATGATGGTTGCTACTCGTATCTCTTTATCCTATTATTTTTATTGGTGCTCAAATGAACATGCATTGTATATATATATACACACATATTCATGATCAAAGTAAGATACCATTACCATTAAAATGATCTCTTCGTTAAAGCTCACATGTTGTTCCTCCATCAATAGTTATTTCTGATAGAATGGTTCCTGGAGGTAGAGAATGAAAAAGACGAACATCATAATAATATAGGAGCTATAGCCGCCAGAAAGAAGAAGTGGAGACAGAAAGAATATGTGGGTTACTTTGTAATTTATGCTTTCTAGCGGATAATTCTCATTTGGTTGACATCTTATTCACCTTCATTTATCTTTTACTATATATGGCTTGTAGAAAGAAACAGTAATAGCAGCATTCGTTTTATTGGATGAACAATAGAAAATGCATGAGAAAACAATTACAATAATATGCATATCATAAAAATGATAGAATTACCATAGATGCACTGGATTTGTATCTTGTCTATATACATCATTCATCTCATTTCCTGAATCTTAACAATGAAATCGCGAATAGAAATCTCTTAAAGAATGAACACCAGTCCTTGAAAGAGAAAAAACACCATTAATCCTAATTTAAATGCTGTTGATTTATTCTATCCTCATACTATTCTATATTGTTTGATATCTTCTTACGACCGCTATTATTGATATCCTATTGGGCAGTTATCTTAGCACACAATCATCTTTTCATATCATACGGTGCCAACAATATGTAGTGAATTATTAATTGGAAAAACTATGTAAACAATAACTGCAAGAATTAACATAGAAAACAACAGGTTTTTCTCCAGATTTATAGTAATTGATTTGTTATTTTGGTATCTGGAATATGTCTTCATTCTATTGGCTTTATTTGTCTTTTAGTATATTTTTCGGCTAGTGCTTTTAATTGTTGGGAAGATATCCTAAAAATAGCTGAATAATCCATAAAATCATTTGTGTTCTTATGGTCTCTCCCTTTCGTGCCTTCTATGTATCATAATTCCTAAAGGACAATGACTGATCATTGTATTTTCTTATGGTACAAATTAACTTCATTATATAGGTGGAAAGATACGATTATAGTAATATTTTGGTTGGTTCATTGTGTTCTTCACTAATGAAGGAGGGAATTAATGAACTTCATATAATTATAAGTTATAATATTTTTTTGGACTTTTTATCCCATCAGCATTAATTCTTTAGCAGAATAAACATATGATGTTGTAATCCTAGAAGTAGTAACAACATCTGCAAAATATATGGTGTTTGTCTTTGCATTTCTATCCCACATATCAAAGGAAATCATCACCCGTATTTTTAATCCTATATTTATATAGTGGTAAGTTGCAAAGATATCGATAAATGAC